>JAHPZR010010475.1:0-21423 GCA_019787425.1 Platygyra sinensis | reverse complement strand
TTAAAGTTGCTGTGGAGGCATAGTGCCTCATCGTGCAATTCACTCTGGGTCAAGTCATACCACTTTGATTCATGGCTTGGAAACATTGTGTTGTTGTTCTTTGGGCAAGACACTTAACGTTTCACAGTGCCTCTCTCCACCCAGTTGTTAAACTGGCGCTTAGTCGCAATATCTGAATGGATTATGCATCCCATCTGAGGAGGGGGAAGGACCTACTCCTGGTCACTTTATGCTATAACAGCTAGTATAACTTCCAGTTTATAATGCCATTTTTGGCTCGCATGAGATTTCCAAAGTGTTTTGGGATTTGTATCTTATAGAAATGCACTCATTGTGAATCATCAGCAGTTGCACATTGTGCTGCAGTCAGAGCTATATTTGACTGACTAGTTGGTAATTTCAACTGTGATTTAAATTTTCAGTCCAAGATTGCCTCTAAACAACAGGAATCACATGACAAACATGGTTTGTAAAATTTACATCATTTTATTATTATTCTGGATTTATTTAGCATTGTTTAAAAATCAGCCACTAAAATGTGGGGATCTGGCGAATCCATTGTGCTACAAAAACTTCTCTCCTCAATGTGTTGTGATTACATTGTGCTAGCCTCATTCAATACTCTATTCCTTAACGATCATAACATGATCATAGGAGTCGCTGCAGTTTCTTAAACAGCATGCTCAGAATGCACCTTCGTAAAATTCTCTTCTACTGCTCCTTCTACATCTTAAAAAGAAAATAACAATGGATTATTAATACAAGTCTTGAATAATTGTATTTGCACAATGAGCTGGATGCTAATTGTCTTACCATGAAGGGGAGGATTGGGTGAGTTGAGGCCAGTTTAAAGTAACAGCTCCTAGAAGAGCTCGCGACTGCACTGGCAATACAAAGGTTGAAAATATAAGTTAACAGATTTAATGTGAATGGTTGTTAAGAAAATATTTAACTGAGGTAATAACATATTAGCACAACAAGTAATAGTCTCAATGTGTACCTGCTCATACTGAGGCATCTCTTAAGTAAGTGTCATCGCCATGTCTCCTGCTTAGGTTTACGTCTTTTATCTCATCAGGTACACTAAAGAGAATAAAACAACTGATAAAAAAAACCCCTTTTCAAAATACGCTGGAGTCTGGAACAATTTTTCACTGTATTCCTGTTATTTGAACAAGTTATTTTCCCCGCAGTTGTTCAGCATGAGTCAAAGTTTTCTCCTTTTTCTTTTCTTTTTTTTTTTTGAGCGAGGGGGGGGGGGGAGGGACAAGAGAGGGGGGCTTTCTTCCTGTCTCTACCAAACTTCATTTTCATAGGTGTGATAAGTTAAAACAAATTCACATCCGTTTTCATGCATGTGTTCTGCAAAGTGCTCATGACTTCAAGTCATAACATTGTAAAAGTAGGTTGTGGACTCCGTTAGGTGACATAGCCAACCGGGATCCTGCCAGCAGACTACTTTGAACGAATGGCATGATGAAATTCTTTGTCAATAAAACGTAGAGGCTCAGGGCACACTGCCTGAAAAAATTATATCACTTTTTTCTCGCAACAAATGGTCACTGTCTGCTTGTGCTCATTAACGCATGGCATAAATTATAGATCCAATGTGTCTGTCTCACATATTGAGTGTGCAAGAATTTCTGCGCATTCTATTGTAACAGGAACCTTGACTGGACTCTGGAGAACCCTTCCCATCAGTTGAACAGTAATAACCAGTATCAACTGGTCCTGCTCTAAAGCATTCTCTTATCCAAGAACAAGCTTGGCAATGCTGTACAACGTGCCACAGATTTTATAGCCCCCTCATTGATGCTTACCGCGATGCTGAAATTATAGCTTGTGTTTGTACCCTATTTACAACTTGTTCCACGTCTCTCTGTCAATATCAGTGCCATCTGTGCAGGTCCCAACCCTCTGGAGTAGGGAGGAGAGGAAGCGATGTTGGTGAGGGTGGGCCTTTAGTCAACAGGTGATGCTGGCTGTCAAACATCTCAGCCACAGGTCCATTTACTGGACGATATGCTCCCCTTGGTCACGGGGGGGGGGGGGGGGGGTCAGGTTGTGGCAAGTACTACTTCTACTCTTAGGGTTCTCGGAGAACAAATTGTTCATTAAGTCGCAGGGTTTTGTTGAGTAAGTGTCTCAAAAAGCTCAGTGTCTCTATCCTGACCCTGAGAAACAAATCCAGACTGAGCTTCAGCATTTTCACTGGTTCCTCTTAAAAACAATATCCTAATCATGGATCGCAGCTATGGTAATGCATCACTATGAGGGTCTTGCATCTCATCCCCAGCAGACCTGCTTTTTGGTCGTCCAGCACCAAGAATCGTGACCTCTGGGCTGTCCAACACTGGAAGCCGGCAATTCTGGACTTTTCATCACACAGATTTGCTAGATAGGAATCTGTGCCGCTCAGAAAAGTGGACTCCAGCCCATCTAAACTGAAAAGATGCAATAAGTATCCTTTAACAAAAGTTTGCGTTTCTCTTACCTCATCTAGATAAGATGATCACAATCTCGCCAATAAGTGGTTTGCCCGTAATTTATGTTCTTCATGAGAGGTAATTTCTGGCAAAATTCCCCGTCGCCAAGGAGAAATGTACACATTTCTGTGAAATAAATGAAATAGAATTTTTCACCTATAACTAATTGGCTGCAAGCCTTAGGGGAGAAGCAACCTATTTTATGACTGCTCTGTGGAGCTTGGCATTTTATATCAGCTAAACACTCAATTTTTCATCCAAATTCTCTCATTGGTGATGATTTTACATGCAGTATGTAGACAAATCAACCGGCACAAGTTGCAATTGTGTGTGAACTTTGTGTCATGCTCTGCATAGTCATCACTTTCACCTAAGGACACCAAAGAACATGACTACACAAAGGAGGATTATGAGCGCAAGGCATCATCTCTATTGCTTAGTTTGAACTTTACTATATAAAATCATAATGTAATACAATTCACTGAGACCTTCGCAGAAGTTCAACCATTGTTACGGGCTTTAACAGCAAAACCAACCATACAGTATCCATTGCCTCCTTCCGAGATGCATCTTGTTGTTACATGTGTAATGCATGCTCGAACGAAAGTTGAAAGAATGGTATTGAGAACACAGAAAAGACACAGAGTTTCTCCATAAGAAAGGCAACTAGTAGTGCATGCTACAACAAACTTACTAATTGAAAGCTAAATATGGCAGACAACCGTTCATCTGTCCTACCAACAAGACCACCCTCTGTTATTTCAGTCAGTTGACCTGAATGTTGGTAAGCATTGTAAGTGCCAAGGTAACAATACTAATCACATGTATTCGTAATATACATTGTACATGCTTGCCATTACAATCCTAATAATTTAAGAAATAGACTGTTGCCAACGAGTTATAAACAAACACAAGACAGTGAAACGTTTTGGAAGAACATAAATGCTGTAGGAACACACTGCAATCGGCAAGTGTTTCCACAGCGTTTTCAAGTTCTCCAACTTGCACAAGTGTTTTTCTATAACTTTAATAGAACCAACGGAGAATGTGTGAACAAAGGGGAACAACATTGTTCACTATTGATCATGCAAATGTTAATGTCTCTTGAGGTCACCCCGCATGTACATCAAAATATCGTGCTAGTTCTGTGGTTCACATCAACGTTATATAGAAAAACAACTTTTAACCAATCAGTGCACATATTTTCTTAGGGCTGTTTTCTATAATGTGATATACATGTACCTTTGAAGGAGTGTGGTGGAGTCACAGCTTTAACACATCTTCTAGCACTGTGCAGCTTGGGGTAATAATACCAAGCTCTATCTAATGATGGACACAAAGAACAATGCCTGTAAATAGTTAAACCCAAGAAACCCATAGTGAACACATCATCTTGACATTTTGCATTCTTGCTAACAAACTCATCTTACATCTTTATCTTGCAAAGTTTCTAATATGTTATGGGGTAAAACTGAAATAGTAACCTAAGGAAACACAAGACTTTTTTTAGACTTAACTTGAATTTGACCATATCTAGATCCAGGGCCTGTTAATAAGGCCGTAACCCATAACACCTGTTACGGATGATTATTTTTGATGGACCGCTTCATTTACGGGTAAAACTGACCAGCAATTGTACAATTCCACCCATAAAGTGAACAAGTTTGCTAACTGTTGGTGAAATTACAACTTATGAGAGTCCTAAGGTCAAATCAACACTGAAAAAACTCATAAACAAAATCAGGGTCTCCACACAGAGTGGATAGTAATCTTCAAGCAAAGTAATACGACACCATATCGAGATAAAACACTACTCACTGTTGATAAGGCCAGGTTCAACATGACTGTCTGGGAGAAATCTCTCTTGCCTCCTACTGCTAGAGCTTTGGCTACAGCTATAACAAAGAGAAGGACAAATACCCTGTGTAATCTATTCCATTGCTATGATATATAAACTTTTGTTATATTGAGAGGTATTAGCACCTATAGTAGTTAGAGGTAATCTCGTGTTGTGAATCCTAGTAGACTGGTGTTTATTGGCTTACTCTCCTTTACACTACTGTACCTTTGTTTTCGCAGGCTTACAACTGCATTAAAAATCAGGCGAGTTCGGTGTTGAGCCATGGTTCATATTTTGGCGAGACACATTTGGCCAAAATACCCATGCGAGACCCACGTGTTGAAGCCTAGTGGACTGGTATTATTTATTTATCTCCTTTTACCTAATTGTACATTTTTTGTACGCTTCGGCGGCATATCAGGCGAGTTTGGGTTGAGCCATGGTTCAATTTTTGGTGAGACTTAGTCGAGCCAAAATACCCATGGCAGACCAAACGAGCCTGATATGGCGTCAAAGCATACCAAAAAGGTATGATTAGTATTTACCGGTACCCAAAGTCAGCCCAAAATTTAGCGTACAGTAATAAATCTGCCAGGCAATTAATACTGAGTGGCCCACAAGGAGAGTAATTTCAGCAGACACTGACAAACAGGGCAAAAAGTGATGATGAAAATTAATTTTTCTTTGAGTGTTATACAGCGAGCAAGGTGACAAATCGTGGTAGCAAAATATGTGTAAATCCTTTCTCTGTAAAACTGTAAAACTGTTGCATTCGAGTGAGTGAAAATTACAGTATCAACACAGTTGGCGAGCATCTTCCAGTTTAGTTTTGGTGGGAATGTTTTTTGTGCCTTTTTTCAACCGCAAAACACAAGCTAAATCTTGTTGAGTTTGTTTGTTTGTTGACAAAACCTCTTTGCAGTTTACCATATGGTAACATTACTTGAAAGTGACCATAATATCTTGGGATATCAGGTCAGTGACTTGATATCGTAGGATATCACGCCAGTAGAGTTGGCTTCTGATTGGTTAATTGCAAATTTGGGTACAGAAAAGTCACAATAGCAAGAGATGAGACATATTTAATTTGCTGGTACGAACACTGTACAGTATTTATAAACTTAAGCAGAGAGTGGCAACTCAGGTGAGAGTACAGTGTCTTGTGCTAATTCAAAACAAAGCCACTGTTAGATTGTTGAGGGCTGGGCTCAAACAAAGACCGCTTGATTCACAGTCTAGTACAATGAACAGTTAAGCCACCATGCCTACCCTTAGGGAAGAAGGGTTTCTTCATCTTTTAACATTCACAGTGATATTGTTTATTCAGCCGAGATGTACAAACCTTGTGAGCTTCTTTTGAGAGCTGGTCAACATAATCCAGCCAGGAGAGAAAAGAAATTAATTGCCTCTTTCCAGGAAATGACAACACATCTTCATCATCGCTCTGATGGTCAAGCCTGCAAGTTGAATAAAGACACCCAGCTTAGATTCAAATTAACAACTGCATCGCTAAAATGGAGGTTGGGTGCCTGAAGCATCCAGGAGCTTCCACTATTGGCAGCCAGCTCCTAGATGAAGACTACTCCCGTGGCTGGCAAATCTTGGCAACCCAGCCATGAGCCCCCACGCAGCAAGAGGAACAGGCACCCGTCACACTGTAGAAACAGTGGAAAGAGGGAGGGAAAGGGGGTGGGAGGAGAACTGCCTGGGCAATGAGCTGCCACGCTATGAAACGCAAGGGAACCCCTCCTGTACGTATGCCACGTTACGCTATGCTACAATTCACAAGCACGTGGAATTCTGACACATGCGCATATGTGTCGACACCGCTGAACTCCAGGGGAACGCAAGCGCTCTTTGTTGTTAACTCCGTTAAATTGCATTAAACTGCATCTAAAGCAGCTTTCCTGATTAAGTATAAACAGCATTGTTGGCCCCTACCCCCACTTGGCAGCAACAGCAGATATGTCCAGTGGCTCCATATTCTTTGGCAATGCATCAAATAACACTTTGAGTCTGTCCGCCTGATAATTAAAAAAAAAATACAGTGGACGCCATATGAAATACCGGTATATGAAATGCAGATCAGAGTTATCAATTTGTGAAACAACAAGCAATTATGCTCTACAGTTTCAAATAAATCTTTACTTGATATGTACTAACCATGACTTCACAGAATGGTGTGTACAGGATAATAACAGTTGCCGCATGTTCCTCAGGAAGAGATGCGCAAAGCATAAGGCCCTCACAAGCCTTCACTGCTATTCTGCTGTCCTGAATATAAACAAGCAGGACAAAATGTTAGCTTTGATAATTTAATATAATAGCATATAACAAATCAGAGTGAAGAGCAAAGAAGCCTTCTTAGAAACTGAGGACGATAATAACCCATTATTTTGGCTGACGGAGAAAAACACTTTGCAATAATAGTATACCAATTCAGAATACCAATTCAGAATAAATAACTGCTGCAGCCCTTACTGTATTAATGGTAAACACAATAATTACCTCACTCTTTGATAAGTTGAGGAGAGAATTAACTAGTGTATAATCAGGCTTGTCACGTCCTTGGGTTTTAACAGGACCAGGGACAGGACCTAAGTCTTCTGGTGATGAAGTTGGAGTTGTAGCCAGAGCCTAGGAAAACAATTTCAATGTATGTCAATCTTTTTTGACTGATTATAGTCAAGCCAAGACTCTCTTGATAGAATCATAATTCACTCCTTGATCTAAAACTCCATCTCACAACTTGGCAGGTATACATTTTGATAGATTTTTCTTAAAAGTCTTAGTTTTTATGAATCCTATGTGGCCTGTTTGAAATGTGAAACAAATCACTAAATTTGTTTGCATTTTTGGATCAGTGACGGATCTACTGTATAAAGATTGGAATTAGTCGATATGTATTGGTACTTCATCATCGTCATCATCTCTTCTTAGCATGCCAATAGGCACATAATGTAGTTGGTACTTAGGTCAAGGGAATACATGACATTAGAAACAAAAACATTACAATTGAAAGTAAATGTACTGGACCCTGGCATGAGAGGGTAAAAAAGGCATCACTACACAAATGTCTCTGTACTAAGAGGGTAGCTTACAGTACAATTAGGGAATTAATTTACTATAACATACATTGATTTCTTACTATATTCAGTTAACAAATGTCATAACCATTAGGTATCAGATCATTTACAGCCTGTTAGCTGAATTTTAGTTGATTTATATATTATCTAGTAACTATGATATAAACAATTAATTTGTTTGATGCATGTAAAGCTTAGATTGTAATTCTGCTTTTTAATTATTGACCAAGTGGTTAATGTTTATAAACGAGGTTTAGGCAATCAGTTAGCATAAAGTTAATTACATCTTAATGAAGATAGTTAACAAAGACAAAGGTAAGGAAACAATGAGCGTATGGCAGGACTATGTTGCAATGATGGCCAAAAAGCTTTGAGAGAAGAATAAAGAGAAAGAATTTCCTACCAGCTCACCAGCCTGAGATGGCAAGAGAGGTGTAGAGGCAGAATTTGTCTAACAACAGGAAAAGACAGAAATGTTGACAAAACAACACTGAAATCAATGACTGAGATTACAATTCGAACTCTCCCAACAATACCAAACACACAGAGAGTCACTTAAATGTAAAAAAAAGACAAAAAGAGGGCTGCCCACTACTTATAATATATAGGAATTGACAAAATGTTTACTGATTTCTTGTAAAAAATGTGATCAGGATTTACTCTGAAGTACCAGTAATTTAAATGGTGTGAGATTAGCATTTATTAATTTTGTGACTAGTAAATCTGTTTATACATGAGGTAGACTAGTAGATCTGTTTATCTGTTTATCTGTTTATCTGCTGAAATAAAATTTGTTATATTGGGTGGTTCCAGAAAATACCCATACCCCACCACAGGCAACATGAACATTTAACCTTCCCCTGCCCTTGCCTTCAGAAATTCCAAATGCTTTACCCCCCATACTCTCCCAATTCCAAAATCATTCCTCCCCTCCCTTCCGGATTTCCGTTTTTTTCACTTCAACCATCTGGAATCCTAGTTTGACTTCCAACAATAGAGATTTTACACTTTCACACCTTCTCAGAAGTTTAGCAGCTGTCTACAGGGCTTGAAATTGTGAGCAATATGATTGCATGTATTCATGACTACATATTTGGTGACTAAAATTTCCTCCTCTTCAGCTGCAATTTTGCAACTAGTTTTTGACTAAACTAGTGAAGAAATAAAAGTTTCAATTGTTTTGCATGTTAATTACTACAGTAAAACCTGTATTAAGCGGACACCCGTGGAACAATCACCATGAATATCACCAATCACTATGAATTGTGTTAATAGTTAACCCTTTGTAATAGTATAAGATCAAAGACTTCTCATAGCAGTGTCCAGTCAGTTAATGCATCAATCTGAAAAAATCCACTTACATTTAAGAAATAGAAAACAGTACCGTGTTTCTATTGAGTTATAGAAACATGAGTGGAAGTTTGGGAAAATGAGAAATGCTGTGGGAACACAAGCCGTAGGTGAGTGTTTCCTCAGCTTTTTCAAGTTCTCCCAAACTTTCATGAGTGTTTCTATAACTCGAGAGAAACACGGAGTACATGTTTTCTATTTCTTTTAGAAAACACAGTGAAGAGAAAAAGGAAAACAACTTCTTAACTTTGATTATCAAAATGTCAATTCTCTTTGCTTGCGCCATCATTACATCAACAGTGTGTGCTAGTTCTGTGTCTCCATTGAGTTATAGAAACACGATTTTTAACCAATCAAAGCACATATTTTCTTAGGACTGTTTTCTAAGTACCTTTAAAATAACATCACTGAACACTTTTAAAGGAATCTGAGCTGAGCTTTTAAAGGTAAAAAGCCCTCAATGTATGTTTTGTGCAACAAAAATATATGGCTTAATATTGGTGCCTGCATTCGCTTCACAGAGATGTCCACTGAATACAGGTTTCTTTTACTGCAAATTTGGGAAGAAAATTAAGGGCCTCGAGCTGTTGTCCACTTTAATATGGGTCCTTGTTCAGACACTAATAAACTGGTTTCTTTATGAGTATGTATTGCTGACACATAGGGAACAAACATGGCAGGTCAATGTTCATTACAAAACAATTTTCTGACAAGAAATTCATCAACTTTAAGAACTCTGGAGCCCAATGTTCAACCCAGATGTTAACCACTTTTCCTCTGTAAATGAATGTGAACACACAATCGATACTTCCCTTACCAAACGGACATATATGTCAAATATCTGCAAATATCTGCAGCATATCTGTGACAGTACTGCTGTTATCTGCAGTATGTTTTCCCATATCTGTAAAGTATCTGTAAGAAGTTTACAGATATTCTGCAGATATGTGAAAGTTTACTTAAAATATCTGTTAACTATCTGCAGTGCCTCCAGACATTATACAGATAGCTATAAATCTTCATGCTCCATGCATAATGATGTTGAATTTTAAGTTCATATAAAACACTTAAGCAATAATCACCATTTCCAGTTTCAAGTGTATTATCTTTGCAAGAAGCAAATATGTGCTTTACCTCCTACAACCCCACCCTGAATACACAGTTGTCCAAAAAATATATATCTAACATGTCCACCACAATGCACTGGCTAAGTGACTCAATCTTAACATCTTTCAAAGTCTTAATTTAAACACCTCCATATTGAAATTGGTTTTTATTAAACTGTGTTTCGCAACTAAACATCATTGTGTACAAGATGTTATGGAAATTAAGGAAAACTATTAGTCCTTAAAGATTTTTGTTGCTTTATTATGGAATGTGCACAAATTTACAGCTTTTCTGCTGAAGTCATTTGGTGTCAACATGACCACTTGCCACAGTTTCCTTTCATGCATACAGTTAATTGGTTTGAACCACAAAAGCCCAAACTGGAGAAGTTTAGGAAGCATTTACTAAAAAATACTCTACCTCATACTTATAACTCTTACGATAATCAAAACATCAAGCAAAAAAAAGTTAACTCACGCGACAAAAACTTTGAGACCACAAAGTAGCTTTTTGTTGCAGGTCATCCTTAGTCTGTATCACACATTGGACAAACAGGAGTGTGTTCAGCAGGAAGCAACCAATAACAATAGTTGCAGTAGTAGAACAACTCTAAGGATTCTTTAGAATCTGCAAAGTAAGATTTCAATTCCCTCCAGGTTTCTATCGAGTAACTATAAAATTAGGACGTGGAATACAGTGCAAATCAATCAGTTTGATCACATCAGCCAAAGCATCTCCTGTGAGCTTATGTCGATTCACTCTCCGAAAGCCAAAGGGGACAAGTTGGATAAACAGTGGCATCTTCATCTTTTCCTGCACTTTCACTTTCATTCATAGAAAATAAGCTATCATCATGATGCACTTCATGTGTTTCACTGTGTGTTTCGAAATCAGAAGAGATGTAGCTGCACACGATGAAGATGCCACTGTTTATCCAACTTGTCCCCTTTGGCTTTCGGAGAGTGAATCGACATAAGCTCACAGGAGATGCTTTGGCTGATGTGATCAAACTGATTGATTTGCACTGTATTCCACGTCCTAATTTTATAGTTACTCGATAGAAACCTGGAGGGAATTGAAATCTTACTTTGCAGATTCTAAAGAATCCTTAGAGTTGTTCTACTACTGCAACTATTGTTATTGGTTGCTTCCTGCTGAACACACTCCTGTTTGTCCAATGTGTGATACAGACTAAGGATGACCTGCAACAAAAAGCTACTTTGTGGTCTCAAAGTTTTTGTCGCGTGAGTTAACTTTTTTTTGCTTGATGTTTTGATTATCGTAAGAGTTATAAGTATGAGGTAGAGTATTTTTAGTAAATGCTTCCTAAACTTCTCCAGTTTGGGCTTTTGTGGTTCAAACCAATTAACTGTATGCATGAAAGGAAACTGTGGCAAGTGGTCATGTTGACACCAAATGACTTCAGCAGAAAAGCTGTAAATTTGTGCACATTCCATAATAAAGCAACAAAAATCTTTAAGGACTAATAGTTTTCCTTAATTTCCATAACATCTTGTACACAATGATGTTTAGTTGCGAAACACAGTTTAATAAAAACCAATTTCAATATGGAGGTGTTTAAATTAAGACTTTGAAAGATGTTAAGATTGAGTCACTTAGCCAGTGCATTGTGGTGGACATGTTAGATATATATTTTTTGGACAACTGTGTATTCAGGGTGGGGTTGTAGGAGGTAAAGCACATATTTGCTTCTTGCAAAGATAATACACTTGAAACTGGAAATGGTGATTATTGCTTAAGTGTTTTATATGAACTTAAAATTCAACATCATTATGCATGGAGCATGAAGATTTATAGCTATCTGTATAATGTCTGGAGGCACTGCAGATAGTTAACAGATATTTTAAGTAAACTTTCACATATCTGCAGAATATCTGTAAACTTCTTACAGATACTTTACAGATATGGGAAAACATACTGCAGATAACAGCAGTACTGTCACAGATATGCTGCAGATATTTGCAGATATTTGACATATATGTCCGTTTGGTAAGGGAAGTATCGATTGTGTGTTCACATTCATTTACAGAGGAAAAGTGGTTAACATCTGGGTTGAACATTGGGCTCCAGAGTTCTTAAAGTTGATGAATTTCTTGTCAGAAAATTGTTTTGTAATGAACATTGACCTGCCATGTTTGTTCCCTATGTGTCAGCAATACATACTCATAAAGAAACCAGTTTATTAGTGTCTGAACAAGGACCCATATTAAAGTGGACAACAGCTCGAGGCCCTTAATTTTCTTCCCAAATTTGCAGTAAAAGAAACCTGTATTCAGTGGACATCTCTGTGAAGCGAATGCAGGCACCAATATTAAGCCATATATTTTTGTTGCACAAAACATACATTGAGGGCTTTTTACCTTTAAAAGCTCAGCTCAGATTCCTTTAAAAGTGTTCAGTGATGTTATTTTAAAGGTACTTAGAAAACAGTCCTAAGAAAATATGTGCTTTGATTGGTTAAAAATCGTGTTTCTATAACTCAATGGAGACACAGAACTAGCACACACTGTTGATGTAATGATGGCGCAAGCAAAGAGAATTGACATTTTGATAATCAAAGTTAAGAAGTTGTTTTCCTTTTTCTCTTCACTGTGTTTTCTAAAAGAAATAGAAAACATGTACTCCGTGTTTCTCTCGAGTTATAGAAACACTCATGAAAGTTTGGGAGAACTTGAAAAAGCTGAGGAAACACTCACCTACGGCTTGTGTTCCCACAGCATTTCTCATTTTCCCAAACTTCCACTCATGTTTCTATAACTCAATAGAAACACGGTACTGTTTTCTATTTCTTAAATGTAAGTGGATTTTTTCAGATTGATGCATTAACTGACTGGACACTGCTATGAGAAGTCTTTGATCTTATACTATTACAAAGGGTTAACTATTAACACAATTCATAGTGATTGGTGATATTCATGGTGATTGTTCCACGGGTGTCCGCTTAATACAGGTTTTACTGTAGTAATTAACATGCAAAACAATTGAAACTTTTATTTCTTCACTAGTTTAGTCAAAAACTAGTTGCAAAATTGCAGCTGAAGAGGAGGAAATTTTAGTCACCAAATATGTAGTCATGAATACATGCAATCATATTGCTCACAATTTCAAGCCCTGTAGACAGCTGCTAAACTTCTGAGAAGGTGTGAAAGTGTAAAATCTCTATTGTTGGAAGTCAAACTAGGATTCCAGATGGTTGAAGTGAAAAAAACGGAAATCCGGAAGGGAGGGGGAGGAATGATTTTGGAATTGGGAGAGTATGGGGGGTAAAGCATTTGGAATTTCTGAAGGCAAGGGCAGGGGAAGGTTAAATGTTCATGTTGCCTGTGGTGGGGTATGGGTATTTTCTGGAACCACCCAATATAACAAATTTTATTTCAGCAGATAAACAGATAAACAGATAAACAGATCTACTAGTCTACCTCATGTATAAACAGATTTACTAGTCACAAAATTAATAAATGCTAATCTCACACCATTTAAATTACTGGTACTTCAGAGTAAATCCTGATCACATTTTTTACAAGAAATCAGTAAACATTTTGTCAATTCCTATATATTATAAGTAGTGGGCAGCCCTCTTTTTGTCTTTTTTTTACATTTAAGTGACTCTCTGTGTGTTTGGTATTGTTGGGAGAGTTCGAATTGTAATCTCAGTCATTGATTTCAGTGTTGTTTTGTCAACATTTCTGTCTTTTCCTGTTGTTAGACAAATTCTGCCTCTACACCTCTCTTGCCATCTCAGGCTGGTGAGCTGGTAGGAAATTCTTTCTCTTTATTCTTCTCTCAAAGCTTTTTGGCCATCATTGCAACATAGTCCTGCCATACGCTCATTGTTTCCTTACCTTTGTCTTTGTTAACTATCTTCATTAAGATGTAATTAACTTTATGCTAACTGATTGCCTAAACCTCGTTTATAAACATTAACCACTTGGTCAATAATTAAAAAGCAGAATTACAATCTAAGCTTTACATGCATCAAACAAATTAATTGTTTATATCATAGTTACTAGATAATATATAAATCAACTAAAATTCAGCTAACAGGCTGTAAATGATCTGATACCTAATGGTTATGACATTTGTTAACTGAATATAGTAAGAAATCAATGTATGTTATAGTAAATTAATTCCCTAATTGTACTGTAAGCTACCCTCTTAGTACAGAGACATTTGTGTAGTGATGCCTTTTTTACCCTCTCATGCCAGGGTCCAGTACATTTACTTTCAATTGTAATGTTTTTGTTTCTAATGTCATGTATTCCCTTGACCTAAGTACCAACTACATTATGTGCCTATTGGCATGCTAAGAAGAGATGATGACGATGATGAAGTACCAATACATATCGACTAATTCCAATCTTTATACAGTAGATCCGTCACTGATCCAAAAATGCAAACAAATTTAGTGATTTGTTTCACATTTCAAACAGGCCACATAGGATTCATAAAAACTAAGACTTTTAAGAAAAATCTATCAAAATGTATACCTGCCAAGTTGTGAGATGGAGTTTTAGATCAAGGAGTGAATTATGATTCTATCAAGAGAGTCTTGGCTTGACTATAATCAGTCAAAAAAGATTGACATACATTGAAATTGTTTTCCTAGGCTCTGGCTACAACTCCAACTTCATCACCAGAAGACTTAGGTCCTGTCCCTGGTCCTGTTAAAACCCAAGGACGTGACAAGCCTGATTATACACTAGTTAATTCTCTCCTCAACTTATCAAAGAGTGAGGTAATTATTGTGTTTACCATTAATACAGTAAGGGCTGCAGCAGTTATTTATTCTGAATTGGTATTCTGAATTGGTATACTATTATTGCAAAGTGTTTTTTCTCCGTCAGCCAAAATAATGGGTTATTATCGTCCTCAGTTTCTAAGAAGGCTTCTTTGCTCTTCACTCTGATTTGTTATATGCTATTATATTAAATTATCAAAGCTAACATTTTGTCCTGCTTGTTTATATTCAGGACAGCAGAATAGCAGTGAAGGCTTGTGAGGGCCTTATGCTTTGCGCATCTCTTCCTGAGGAACATGCGGCAACTGTTATTATCCTGTACACACCATTCTGTGAAGTCATGGTTAGTACATATCAAGTAAAGATTTATTTGAAACTGTAGAGCATAATTGCTTGTTGTTTCACAAATTGATAACTCTGATCTGCATTTCATATACCGGTATTTCATATGGCGTCCACTGTATTTTTTTTTTAATTATCAGGCGGACAGACTCAAAGTGTTATTTGATGCATTGCCAAAGAATATGGAGCCACTGGACATATCTGCTGTTGCTGCCAAGTGGGGGTAGGGGCCAACAATGCTGTTTATACTTAATCAGGAAAGCTGCTTTAGATGCAGTTTAATGCAATTTAACGGAGTTAACAACAAAGAGCGCTTGCGTTCCCCTGGAGTTCAGCGGTGTCGACACATATGCGCATGTGTCAGAATTCCACGTGCTTGTGAATTGTAGCATAGCGTAACGTGGCATACGTACAGGAGGGGTTCCCTTGCGTTTCATAGCGTGGCAGCTCATTGCCCAGGCAGTTCTCCTCCCACCCCCTTTCCCTCCCTCTTTCCACTGTTTCTACAGTGTGACGGGTGCCTGTTCCTCTTGCTGCGTGGGGGCTCATGGCTGGGTTGCCAAGATTTGCCAGCCACGGGAGTAGTCTTCATCTAGGAGCTGGCTGCCAATAGTGGAAGCTCCTGGATGCTTCAGGCACCCAACCTCCATTTTAGCGATGCAGTTGTTAATTTGAATCTAAGCTGGGTGTCTTTATTCAACTTGCAGGCTTGACCATCAGAGCGATGATGAAGATGTGTTGTCATTTCCTGGAAAGAGGCAATTAATTTCTTTTCTCTCCTGGCTGGATTATGTTGACCAGCTCTCAAAAGAAGCTCACAAGGTTTGTACATCTCGGCTGAATAAACAATATCACTGTGAATGTTAAAAGATGAAGAAACCCTTCTTCCCTAAGGGTAGGCATGGTGGCTTAACTGTTCATTGTACTAGACTGTGAATCAAGCGGTCTTTGTTTGAGCCCAGCCCTCAACAATCTAACAGTGGCTTTGTTTTGAATTAGCACAAGACACTGTACTCTCACCTGAGTTGCCACTCTCTGCTTAAGTTTATAAATACTGTACAGTGTTCGTACCAGCAAATTAAATATGTCTCATCTCTTGCTATTGTGACTTTTCTGTACGCCAAATTTGTGCAATATAACCACCTCAGCCACAAACAGCGCCAACACCTCTACACACTGGCGTAGATATCCTCATCCCACGACTATCCACGTGCAACATCGACCCTGATATCCCACAGCTACTTACTCGGCTCACCTCTTCCCCAACGGCAATCGCTTCCCCCCCATCACCTGCGCGCTACACACCTGCACAGCCAGGCTTTTCTCGTCACACCAAACCCAAACCCCCACTCAACCACCGACTCTAGCCTGGCTGTTTTGCCGGTTCGCGAAAAACCCAGGGCACAAACACCACACTATGCCCCCCCACCAAAACCTACACAACCTGCGGCAAGATGCGTCCTCCGCCAACTGCATGGTCGATACCTCGTAAATTTTCTTCCCCCCACCCCCTCCACTCAACACCCCCTCCGCCAACCGCGCACCCACCGTTCTTAACCAGTTTTACAGAGAAAGGATTTACAACATATTTTGGCTACCACGAGTTGTCAGCCTTGCTCGCTGTATAAACACATCAAAAGAAAAAATAAAATTTAATTTCATTCAATCACTTTTTGCCCATGTTTTTGTCAGTGTCCTGCTGAAATTACTCTCCTTGTGCGGCCACTCAGTATAATTGCCTGGCAGCTTTTATTACTGTACCGCCAAATTTTGGGCTGACTTTGGGGGTACGGTAAATACCTAATCATACCTTGTTTGGTATGCTTTTGACGCCAATATCAGGCTCGGTTGTGACTCTTGCCATGGGGATTTTGGCTCGACTAAGTCTCACCAAAAATATGAACCATGGCTCAACCACAAACTCGCCTGTATTATGCCGACCGAAGCGTACAAAAACAATGTACAATTAGGTAAAAAGGAGATAAATAAATTAATACCCGTCCACTAGGCTTCAACGCGTGGGTCTCGCCATGGGATTTTTGGCACAACTGTGGTCCTCGCCAAAATATGAACCATGCTCAACCGAACTCGCATGATATGCCGTTAAGCCTGCAAAAAAGGTACGATTAGGTGTAAGAGTATATAAGCCAATAACACCAGTCTACTCGGCTTCAACACGAGATTACCTTCTACCTCACCTATAGGGCCTAATCATCACAATAACAAGAAGTTATCTATCATAGCAATGAGTATGAGATTTACACAGTGTATTGTCTTCTCTTTGTATAGCTGGTAGCCAAAGCGCTATCAGTAGGAGTCAGAGAGAGTTTCTCCAGACAGTCCATTGAACCTGGCCTTATTCAACAGTGAGTATTTTTATTGATATGGGCTCGTATTACTTTTGCTAAGATTACTATCCCCCTGAAGAACCTGTTTTGTTTAGAGTTTTTCAGTGTTGATTGACGCTTAGGACTCTCATTTACGTTTAATTCACCACAGTGCAAACTGTTACTTTAATGGGTGATTGTATCAATGCTGGTCAGTTTACCCGACATGAAGGTCCATCAAACATACTCATACCGTAACAGGTGTCTATGGGTTACGGCCCTTATAAACAGCCCCTGGATCTATATTATGGCTCAAATTCCAAGTTTAAGTTTAAGTCTTGTGTTTTTCCTTGTACTAATTTCAGTTTTACCATAACTATTAGAACTTTGCCAAATAAATATGTATATGAGTTTTGTTAGCAAGAAATGCAAAATGTCAGAAGATGTGTCAATATTGGTGTTTCTTGGGTTATAATAGTACAATGCATTGTTCTTTGTGTCCATCATAGATCAGAGCTTGGTATTATTACCGAGACAACTGCAGTTCTAAAAGATGTGTTAAAGCTGTACCTCACCTACAACTCCTTCAAGGTACATGTAATCACATTAAGTAACACACCCTAAGAAAAAATGTGCACTGATTGGTTAAAAGTGTTTTTCTATTATTGATGGAAACACAGAACTAGCACGAGTGTTGATGTATGATGGGGTGACTCTAAGAGAATTACATTTGATGATCAAAGTGTACACGTTGTTTCCCTTTGTTTCAACATTCTCCTGTTTCTATAAAGTTATAGAAACACTTGTGAAAGTTTGGAGAACTTTGAAAAAGCTGTGAAACACTTGCCCTATTGCTTTGTTCCTCAGCATTTTCTTGTTCTCCCAAACTTTCACTGTCTTGTTTGTTTATAACTCGTTGGCAACATTATTTCTTAAAACTCATTAATTGTGAATGCAATGCGTACCATGTACATTACAATACAATATTATGTAATTTGTACCTTTTGGCACTTACAAGCTTTACCACTATTCAGGTCAACTGACTCGAAACTAACAAGAGTTGGTCTTGTTGGTAGGAACAGATGAAGGTTGTCTGCAATCTTTATGCTTTGCAATAGTAATTGTCTTGTAGCATGCCTACCCTAGTGGCCTTTTTTATGGAGAAACTCTGTGCTTTCTGTGTTCTTCAATACCACTTTCAACTTTCTTCGAGCATGCATTACACATGAACAACAGATGCATTCTTGAAGGAGGCAATGGATACTGTGGTGGTTTTTGCTGTAAATCCAGTAACATGGTTGCACCTTCTGGCAAGGTCTCAGTGGAATGAGGATGAAGGCCTTGCGCTCAAATCCTTCCTTTTGTAGTCATGTTCTTTGGGGCCTTATGTGAAAGTGCTGACATGCCGAGCATGCACAAGTCACACACAATTCGGCAACTTGTGCGCGGTGATTCTACATACTGCATGTTAAAATCAATCACCATGAAGAGATTTGGATGAAAAAATTGGAGTGTTTAGCTATATTAAACATCCAAGCTCCACACAGTGCATTCAAAAATAGTGTGCTTCTCCCCTAAGCTTGCAGGCCATTATTTATATATATGAAAATTCTATTTCATTTATTTCACAGAAATGTGTGACATCTTCTCCTTGGCGAGGGGATTTTGCCAGAAATTACCTCTCAGAAGGAGAACATAATTACGGCAAACGACTTATTGAGAGATGTGATCACTGTCTGATGAGGGCTAAGAGACACAAACTTTGTAGAATCTTATTGCATCTTTTGTTTAATGGCTGGATCAATTTTCTGAGTCGTGCACAGATTTCTATTCTCAGCGCAAATCGATGATTTGATGAAAAGTCATGAATTGACAGACTTCCCAGTGTTGGACACAGCCCAGACAGGTCACGATTCTTGGTGGCTGACCAAAAGCATGGTCTCCTGGGATGAGATGGCAATAGCCTAATAGTTGATAAGCAATTAGCCATCAGACTTTCGATCCAGATTAGGATATTGTTTTTAAGAGGAACCAGTGAAATTGGCTGAAGCTTAGCTGTATTTTTTTCTCAAGTCAGTATAGAGACACTGAAGCTTTTTGAGACATTACTCAACAAACCTGCGACTTAATTTTGACATCTTGATTCTCCGGAACCTTAGATTAGAACAGTACTGTTGTCCCCCCACCCTGCCGTGACCCAAATGGAGATACGTCAAGGTAATGACCCTGTGTCTGAGAGTTTGACACCACAGCACCTGTTCTAAAGTCCCCCCCTCACCAACATCGCTTCCTCTCCTCCCCTTACTCCCAGATGGTTTCGGCCGCACACCACTGCACACTCCATTGGCGTCGCCAAATGGGGGGGGCGGGGATACTTGACCAGATCAAGAACGTCGGAACACAACGTTGTAAATAGGTACCAAACAAGCCTATATTCAGCATCGTGTAAGACCATGAAAATGCAGGGGAACTATAATTGTGGCCGTCTGTACACCATGGCAAGCTTGTTTTTGGATAAGAAATGGCTTTTAGAGCAGGACAGCTTTTGATACTGGTGATTACTTTTCAACTGATGGACAGGGGGATCTCCACGAGTACCAATCAAGGTTCCTTTTTTACAATATGGCAGAAATGCTTGCACATGAGACATCACATATGTGGACAGACACATGGATCTATATTTATGCATGCGTTTAATGAGCTAAAAGCAGACAGTTGACCATCTTTTGTTGTCGTACAAAATTGATATATTTTTTATACCATCCATTGTGCCATGTTATTGGACAAAGATTCTCATCATGCCATTGCTCCAAAGTAGTTGGCGGACTATCCCTTTGGCTATCAACTCACGGAATCCACACCTATTTGACAATGTTATACTGAATTCATGATCAACCACCCCTTGCCCAGACACACCAAACTCGCACTCGCAACAAACTGCCAGATGTGAATTTGTTTAATTTATCACACTATGAAAATGAAGGGGGTTGGGTAAGAGACAGAAGAGCCCCCCCCCCTCTTTTGTCCCTTCCCCCCCCCCCCCCCCCCCAAAAAAAAAAGAAAAGAAAAGGAGAACCTTTGAACTCATGCCTGAACACTGGGGGAAAAAACGTTGTTCAAATAACAGGAAACAGTGAAAATTTGTTCAGACTCCAGCGTATTTTGAAAAGTTGTTCTTTTTTACAGTTTTATTTCTTTAGTACCTGATAGATAAAGACGTCACCTTAACAGGAAGACACTGCTATGACCACTTACTTAAGTAAGAGATGCCCATAGACAGGTACACCCCACTCTCGAACTTTACTTTTGCTAAATATTGTATTTACCATCAGGTTATTTCTTTTTCTTAACAACGCCATCACATTAAATCCTGTACTTATATTTTCCAACCTTGTATTTGCTAGTGCTAGTCAGCGAGCTCTTCAGACTGTTACTTTTACTGGCCTCAAACTCAATCCCTCTTCATGTAAGACAAATTAGCATCCCTCCCTCCCGCTCGCGCCAAACTACACCAATCTATTTCAAAGGACCCCATATTAATGTAAACACTAAATCGAAAAATAATCCGCTGTTATTTTCTTTTTACATGTAGAAGACAGTAAGAGAATTTTTACGAAGGTGGCATTCTTGAGGCATGCTGTTTAAAGAAAACTGCAGCGACTCCCTAAGATCAGGTATGGATGTTAAGAAATGGAGTTATTGATGAGGCTAGCCAACATAATCACAACACATTGAGGAAGAGAAATAGGCACAATGGTTTGCGAGATCCCCACATTTTTAGTGGCTGATTTTAAATACAATGCTAAATAAATCGCAGAATCATGACTAACATAGATTACAATTTTACAAACCAGTGTTTCGATGTGATTCCTGTTGTTTAGAAAGAGGGCAATTTGGACTGACATTTAAATCAACAATTTGAAAATTACCAATAGTCAGTCAAATAATAGCCTGCTGCTTCACACTGTGTCAACTCTGATGAATTCACAATGAGGGCATTTCTAAAGATACAATTCCCAAACACTTGGAAATCTCATGCGAGTCCAAAATGGCCGATAGAGACTGGAGTCTTATCCTAGTCTTTTATAGCATAAAGTGACCAGGAGTAAGTTCTTCCCCTCCCCAG
>JAHPZR010010474.1:0-11552 GCA_019787425.1 Platygyra sinensis | reverse complement strand
GAAGTATATTACATGCATTCTTGAAACGACTAGCGGGTTCAAGTTTCAAATAATTAGTACATTAATGCAATCTTGTGGGGTACGCTTCACTTAGTTTGACTGTAAAGTGTTACTAGCGAGTTAAGCTAAGAAGAACTGCATATTCTGAAAAAACCAACTGTTGTTTGTTTTCAAATTGTAAGTTTTAATCCATTGCTTATATCAATTCAAACTGAACTTGTCAACAAATTCACAGCTGAAGATTATCATTGAAACATCTGTGTACAGAATTGACTCGTCTTTCCCTTTTTCACGCTACTAGTACACTGCGTGAAAGAGAAACATGAACTTGTCCGAGAACCGTGTCTAATAATTGTATACGCTTACCTTCCGCACATCATCGCTGATGTTTGCCTGCATCTGCTCCTCTCGGCGCTTCAACTCCGCATCTTTCCACTTAAATTCCTCTGTCAGGGTGGCTCTCTCCTTGTCAAGCTCTTCTTTTAGCTTTTTGGCTGCCTGTAGTGTGCTTTGAAGTTCTCTTTCGCGCTTCAACGGGGATGGAGGGATGACTGCAATGGGTACCTCTTTTGGTGTAGGGTTGCGAATCGGCGAAGCGGAAGGCTGGAGCGGTCGGACGTTAGGTGTAGTACTTTGTTCGGTTACCCTTTGTTCAAGTTTCTTTCTCCTTTCCTCTCCCCAACCATTCATTCTTGTGTTTTGCTCGTGTAGAAACTGCTGGTACCGTTCACTTTCACCAGTAGTCTGCGGCGCATCGCTTGCAGGCACATTCTCTTTGTTGGCAATAACATCAGAGTTGGCTGTGAAACAAGAAAGAAATAACTTAGCTATCCTACCCTATCATGATCTTCGTGCAGTTATCGATCGACTAAATTTGATTATCACGGTGATTTCGATTGGGAAATGCATTTGAAATCCGATATTTTTTCCAAAGAAAAACACAAAAACCAAAAACGGATTTTGCCTTAAGTGAAATTCATTCACCTTGACGAAGAGAAATTAAGTTAGTGCATGTCAACAAAAAAATACCTTTTCTCTTCTTGGGACTCCAATCTTCGCAAACTATAGCATTGTACCAGCGGCTGCTCCACTTCAGTTTTACTTCTTGTCCAGAACGCAACGCTCCTTCTTCAGGCTTAATGTCCTTTCTTTTCGCATTTTGCTTCACTCCGTTCCACTTATCTTTCGTCACCCACTGTATCAGAATCTGGTCGTTTTTTCCCATGTTGCCGATGATCGCGAATGTTCGTGTTTCGAGTACAAGCGTATTCTAAACTGTGAACATGCAGGTTACTGCCCTAATTTATAGTGATAGCCCGCTTAAACGTTTAGCATTGCGGACAAACAGTTATTGTTTTCATTCAAAAGTCGTGTGATTAATTTTAAATTACTTTACAATGTAATAGCAGAAGCCAAACGCAAAACGTGAATTTTATAACGTACAACAAAGCTACTTCACAAGTTATTCATTCGCTATTCACATGTGCCGCGCGTGTTACTTCATTAGTGAATTTTTTTCGTGAAAGAAAACAAAAAATGTGTGAAAGTAAAACAAGGCGGGAGTGATTCAACTTGCAAACACAAGACATACCGAATGTAATAATCTTTTCACTTTCTATTGTGTTCAAGTCGCGTGCACATGTTTTCTTTTTTTAAAGGAAAAAGAAAAGTTGGCAACACAAGTCAACTGGTTTTATGTTTTTGGATTTTTTTTGAAAATGCTACGACTGCTGTTTTCATGTGCCGAGCGTGTTGCCTCATTAGCGTTTCAGTTTTTTTTGTGAAAGAAAACAAAAGACGCTCTTAGCTTTATAGACACAAGCCGCATTTTCATGTTAGATGAACGAGGTTCTGACAAAGTTTCTTGACAGGCGTGTCCATTCGCATGACACACTGTTTCCAGAAAGCCATGTTTTTTGCGGGCGAAGAGTTTGAAAGCAAGCGAAGGTTGAACAAATTCCCATGACTAAAGCCGATTTGTTCCTCAGAATATTTGAAGCAATTCCTGGAACTTTGAAACGCTTTGAAACCCTTTAGAATGTGGAAACACTTTGGAAACTCCTTAGAATGCTGTATGTTCTAATTTTTTGTTTTGGAGAAATGTTATTTTGCCGCACGATTCGGTACTGATTTGTTTATAGTTGTGGAAAGATCAAAGGATAACGCATGTGAAACTTCTCCTAAATTTTAGGCTATCTGTAACACTTTAAAACCTCTGTAGGTCAATGTTGGATTGTGCTAAAGAAAATTTTATCTGTTCAGTTATTCTTGAGGAGCTCGACTATTCTCGAATTTATTAGGGCCTTTTTGTCCATTTTCCGAAACCTTAGGTCTTATCGCCTTTCTGAAAATGATTGTTGACCTTAGTTCGACTCAAAACGACATTTTAAACAATCCAAAACAGAGACATTAAATTTCTCATATTGCGAAATAGGCTCGATTTCCGCCGTTTGCCGAAACAGTGGCTGGTAATCGAGCCTACTCACGAAAGTACGAGGTGACAATTATGTTTCTTCTCGTGGTATTTAATCGAAGATACATTTAAAACCCAAGTGCTAACTGCCAAATAAAATTCGCATTCGTGCGCAAGGAGCACAGTCACGCTGTTTGCTCCACGCTGATTGGATGCATTTTTTAGCATTATCCAATCAGCGTGGAGCAACAGCGTGACTGCGGATGAGCTTTAAGAATGTCACAAACGGAACGCAAGTCGTTCGGTTGTTGCATGGTGTATTTAATGGCTTTATCGTTCAATTTTTATCGCTCCTGTCTTCCTGATTACTGTCACGTTCTGTCTCGCTCTTCAGCAAGCTTCAGCGAGACATTTTTAAGGGCCAGAATCTCGCCCGTGTCTCGCTCAGAATTTTCGTGCGGGATCACTATTAGAAGCAAACGACTGATTGTCGAAACCACCGATGCAGAGTAAAAATGCTCCCAAGAGTTTTTATGAAAATCATAACTAAGATGGCTTTTATTAGCATACAGACCCTGAGCAACCGATTTCAAACTCTACAAACCCTTCGCAAAGCCCATGCAAACGCTCTGCAAACCCTTTGCAAACTCTTTTCAAACGCTTTACAAACTCCTTTCAGACGGTTTACAAACTCCTTTCAAACGCCTAAGAAACTCCTTTAAAACGCTTTCAAACGTTTGACAAACTCCTTCCAAACGCTTTCAAACGCTTTGCAAACCCTTTTGAAAGCGTTTCAAACTTTTTCCAAACCCTTTGCAAACGCTTTGC
Source organism: Platygyra sinensis (assembly GCA_019787425.1). Classification (NCBI taxonomy): domain Eukaryota; kingdom Metazoa; phylum Cnidaria; class Anthozoa; order Scleractinia; family Merulinidae; genus Platygyra; species Platygyra sinensis. The sequence goes on along the minus strand of JAHPZR010010474.1, from coordinate 8,311 downwards.
AAACCCTTTGCAAATGCCTTACAAACGCCATTTCAGGGAGTTTGAAACGCCGTTTGGCCCAAATTGAAATGTTCAATAAGACGTGTTTTCCTATGGAAGGTCACATATGTCTGCGTATGAACGGCACAAACAATTCGACACCAAGGCTATAAACAAAAGCTTTTTCTCTTCATAGTCGCGATTAAATTATGTCGGTTTTCTTTACGAGTAAGAAACCAGCGAAGTAGTCACGCGAGTCACATAATTCAAGAGTTACGCTGTCCACGGCTATTTTTAGTACGGTGGTTATTTCCGTATCAATGACGTAATTCTTGCACGTTCTGACACGTTCTTTTGCTTTGGATCGAACGTTTCGATAAAACCCAAAAAAATATATTTCACACACAATAAAGAACACAATACGTGTAACATTTTCGTGTACTGATGTTCAGTCAAAAGTTTTTGGAGAATAAACACTACAGGTTGCGTGATTCAAAGTCCCAACCAAGACTTGGCCGAGCAGAGGTCTGCGTCTGGTCACCGACAAAACTAAAAAAAATAAACCGAAGGTAAAACATTAACCGCGCACGCCTATGGCTGCGCGGTTAAAAATGAGAAGTCGCATATTTCTACTTCGAAAACAAAGCCAGCACTTTTTATGCTAATACCTAAATCTCTGTTTTCGGCGAAACATGCAAGTTGGGCGGCGCCATGCGAAATGAAAAGTGTTACATTATTTTAAAAAAAGGAATGGATAAGTCAGTCAAAAAATACTTTCAGGGTTCCTGGAAGATGACGTAGAATAGTGTTTCTTTCATACGAAGACGCTTTCCCTCGAGTGAAACTATTTTCATTCACCCAAATGAAAAAATAAATATGCTCTTGCCGGCTTTTCAAATTCGACACTGCGCTTGCATGTGTCAAAACCGAAGTGGGAAGGTGATTTGTCGTTTCCATGTAATTCTGCGTATTATAAATTTCTCCCGCTTCTCTTAACAATGATTTCGTGGAGCTACATGTAGACAAGATGCAGGTGAACATTCAAGGAATCGAACACGAAGTAAACAAACACGCTACGCTTCGATTGCGGCTAGACTCCATGGCGCTGCGCGTGCTGTTGTCGGCTACAGTACTAGAAGCAAGGAGCTTTTATTTCAGCAATTTTGCAAACAGCTCTGAACGTAAAGGGTTATCCGCATTTGCTGGTAAGTTTCCATTGTCAACTGCAGGTCTACATTTAGTTTTGAACACAAGTTGTCTCTGAAAAAAATCACGTTTAGTCCGCTATCGTATGGTCGAATGTTTTCATGCGGTAACGATCGAGGCACTTTAGGTGGAAGCAGTATTGTACAGTGTATTATTCTTCCTTCGAGAAATAAATCGCTTCCTCGAAACCCTTTCGAGTTTTTGCATATCCGAGAAAGCCTTGTTTCTCGAACCTCGAGACTCGATCCTCGAGACTCGATACTCGATACTCAAGACTCGAACGTTTTGAGCATCGAGGCTCGAGGATCAAGGCTCGAGGTTCGAGTTTCGAGTGTCAATTTACTTTTGAGCGGTACTGTAACACAACCAGGCACCAAATAATAAAGTTGCACCATTTTTCTTTCATCCGGCTGTGTTATATTCGTCACCTTCAAGCCTAATTGCCCAGTGGATTTTCCGAACTTGATTCTTCCCACGTTGTTATGGCGGCCATAGCGCTAGGCGCTCCTAGTGGAAAGTGTGGAGACTGGAAATGAGATTAACTCGTGTTCTTGTTCTTTGCAGACAGAAAGCTGCCTTTTGTAAAGAAAGCTTTGTTTTCACTTGTCTGACATACAGAAATGTCCCGTGCTTTCGGAACGGGCCGCTCAACAAATTCCATAGCTTGAAAGCTACCCAAATGAGCAAAGTTTGTGCTAGTTCTCACGAATACCCATATGTAGAAAAAATCAAGAACCTTCATGAACAGAGTTTTCAAGGGCGAGGCAAGCAACAAGCAATTGGCAATTGGATAGTGACAATACTCAACGAAGCGACTTCAGTAGTTAATATCTAAGCTTAAATCTTGTGCAAAGTATCCAGATTCTTTTATTTGTTTCCATTGTGTTTTACTCTGCTAGAATAGGCCCATAGTGCAACATGAAGCCTGAGCTGCTCATTTTGGAACATATTAATTTTACTAAGTATTCTTTTGGAGTAGGTGCTCCAAGTATTTGAAGCTGTGCACCTAAAAATTCAGCAGTGCACCTAAAAATTTACACCTGGTCGCACAAGCGCTCCTAAAGCGAAAAATAAACTTTGAGCCCTGCATTATTTCTGCTATTTACTATAAAGATTGCCATACTGTTGCCACTTGACAAAGTTTTATAAATCATTATTTTTTGATAACTTTCCCCACCTTAATGTTCCAGTTTTCTCATAGCCTTTGTCTCTCAAATGAGGTCAAGTGCAAGAACTAACTGATTTGTCAAGCTACAGTAGATCATACATTTGTGTTCAAAATAATTATACTCCTCCCGCAATTCTTGGAATTGGGGTCGATTATTAAATTGATATTAGTCATCAAAGACTGCCGAAAAGATGTCATTCCCTAAGCCCCACCCATCCTCGACAAGAGTTGTCAGTAACTGATCAAAACCTTTGTTGAGTGACGGCAGTATGACAGTCTTTTCTGCAATGCCATTCTTTCAAGAGATGTTCTACCTGCCACTGTTTGAATGTATTATAGGAAAATTCACTACCTGACGAGGGAATTCCCAGTTAAATTTCATGCAATATCATGCAAAGTCTCACTTTCAAGAGTTGCAATACCACGCTGAATACTTTGTGTAAGTAACGAATCAGGGTGACAGAATTCTCCGAGTTATGTTGTTCTGGCTAAAATCCATCCTTGGATATCATCTTAACAATATATACCCTATCCTGATTCTTCCCAGTTTTGAATTTTGATACATACGCAACCAATCCAAGTGAGTGTAACGCGATAGCATTTGTTTATACAAAATAATTTACCTGATTGGTATCTTCTCTCCCATATATGGCTGCTGTCTCAACACCTCCATGATTTTGTTCCGCAGTTCTTGAATGTCATCTGTGTTCCTCTTTAGCTCTGAAAATAAATACACTACATTTTGACACTTACAGTAAAATGTTTGTACACAAAATACAGAGCAGCCCAATCAAAATGTGCCGGCAGCCGGCCATTTGGCCGCCTACAATGAAATATCTGCCGCTTACTTCACACTTGTTAGACGTTTATTCAGGCTGGAGGCCCTTGCAGCTTCGGCCTCCGCTGCTTATTACTATAGCCAGCTTGCCTACTACTTAAAAACGTTTTGACTTGGCTGTAGAGATACATGTATTTACAGTGTAGATAAAGGTCCGAGTTTTCAAGACTCCAAAGTCTAATAATCTCATGGTAGAGCTGCAAAGCCATCAGAACAAGAAAGTAAAGATCAAAGGCTAGCAACAATGTGAGAAAAAACAATAAAAAGGAAGTCTGCATCTTTGAGGTCGCACACTGATGTGAAATCAACACTTTTCTATTTTTTTTAAAGACAATTAATTGGCAATTCAGAGCAGAAAAAAAAGCAAAATTTGACATAAGCAGATATGCAGACAGCCCTTCAAATTTTATGATCACATATCCATCTTCAGTTCAGTTTGATGTATCCTTTCACTAGATTGAGAAAAAGTAAAACAGAAAACAAACTGGAGGTGACAAAATAAACAGCAAAATGTGTTGAATCAAAATGAGTTTCCAAATGCACCAATGCATTCACTTGCTCTGGTCAACAAGTTGAAAACATGTTTGATGGTTCACCATCTCTGAGCAGTACTGTAACTTGGTATAGTTATGATCAATCATATTACATTAGCCAAACATTAGTACACTGTACTTCAGTACCTGTTTGGACGGTACCTCTCTTTAGCCCTAACAGTATGCTTGTGTTATCAATGCTGAACAATGGCTGGACCATATGTTTCCCATAATCTTTATTGGAAATCCTCTCTTGTATTAGAGATTTCATAACCGGTATGTCTTCAGCTGGTTTGTCAGCATGTGTGCCTACAATGAGCACTGGTGGCTGCAGATAGGGCAGCCTCCTTTGAGCACCAACCTCTGGTTCTTCTTTTACTTGTGTTACACTGTGGATTGTAGCAAGCCATGATAACAAATTCTCCAGATTTGTTTCATTGTTTGGGTTTTCCAAATATATATCACAAGTTCCCTGTCTAACACAGGGCTCAGCTGGGGCATGTAATGGCTTGCTGAGGTTGTGTACCAACACATATATTGCCCGCGATGACAAGAAAAGAGGATGAGAGGCATAGTACAGGTGTTGTCCAGCAAAATCCCACACATCCATAGTTACAACAGATTCTCGTTTGATGATGTCACCTTCACCTCTAACGTAATCCAGCAACTGATGAACATGATTTGTGATGTCATCTGGAGGTGAAGTGGCATTGATGATAACATCAGGCTCGTCAAGCTCATTTTCACTTCTGCAATCAGGCAAATGTTCACCACTGTTTACATTGTCCTGCTTTGATGTTGATGGCAAGGACATATCTGATTTACATAGGTGACCTACAGTCTCTTCAACCTAAAACAGAGTAGCAAACAGGAAATGATTAGCACGTCATACCTGCCAACTGTCATGTCTTAGGCATGAGTGAAGGTTCGCTTCTCTCAAAAATATATGTTTTAAGAACATCAAATTTCCATGTAAACACTCTACTGTTTAATTAATAGAATTCTACTAGTGCATTAATGCCAATGATGTAATCTGAATGGCTGAGCCATTGCAGGGCGAGACGAAAATAAAAAGATAAGATTGCCCTTTGGGCAAGCTGTCACTAGAGGTTACTAGCTCGAAGGTCTGAGGAGCTAGCCCGAAATTAAATTGTTTATAAAGGAGATTTATTTAATTATGCAAAATACAAGTAATGATACCAAGAATTCATGCGTACGAATGGCCTTTGAAAAACCGACATGACGTTATTTACGGACGCAACTAAAATGCAGCGCAAAACATTGTCATGCTACAATAATTTGGCCTCATAACGTTATCATTTTCTCTCAGGAGCTTTCTGCTACACACTTTTTGTTATAAAAGCTTAATTTCTCATCAGAAAAGAGGAGTCAATGGTACTTGCCCGTCGGGCAAGCTACGATAAGAAAACGCTAGCCCAACGAGTCATTCCACTAGCCCCGGGCTATCGGACAGCACTTTTGTCGCGCCCTGCATTGCACACTAATGGCTGATAATTATTATCAGCCATTGGCTGGAGGTCATCTGCAAAATCAAAGTTTTGGAGGAAAATTTTGATGCAGATGGTAATTGAATTTCTGAGAAGACTAAATAAAGGACATAATATTACCTGTTTCTTGACTTTAAAAAAGTTGAAATTATTGAAAAAACTGATGTGTGCCAGCACACAACTTAAATCTTAAATAAAAATTCAATCTACAAGATCTTTTTAAAGCACAAAGTTAATAACATGAATTGCCAAATTTTTTCAAGACCACTAAATGCCAATGCCCTGATCAACTTTTAAAAGGTACAAGTCAAAGTGAACTGAGTTTTTCGCCAATTTATTTGTTTTCTCGGTGTCAGGACCAAAAGTACTTTAAAACATGTGCCATATTCAACTGCTTCAGTAACAGGGTCTCAATAACATTAGTTATAAGTGGCCACTGAAGGTGCAATAGGCGGCTGTGACCACTGGGGGGGTCTGGGGAAATGCCCCGTCTCAGAAAAATTTGAAATCTAGAAGCTCGGAAATGCTATTTCCAGCATTCTGGGCATCAAAAAGCATGCTGATTTTGTAGCATTTAAAATTTCAGTGGTCATTGTTGTTGTCGTATTTGCTTTTTTTAATAAATATCATTTTTATTTTCTTTAATAAAATCCAAACAGACAGCGGTAAGAGGACCTGCAGGCAGCGGTAGACCGCCGGTAACCGGCTTTTATTGAAACCCCCAAGTAAAAAGTTACAGTACATTTTTAAATGGGATTAAAAAATGTGAAGTGATCGTACAAAAATCGCTCTCGGAAAAGTACAAATTATATTTCGAAATTATTAACCACTTTAAAGAGACAATTTTTGTTTTTGTTTTTGTGCCTAGTGCTTGAAGAGCTCAAGGCACCATGTTATCATGCATACGTGTGCGTCCGTAACACTTGCCGTTCGTGTAATATGTCATGAAGTGTCCACCCCTTCACTTTTTTGCCTAGTACACGTAGAGGCCTAGTGCTCATAGCGTTCAAAGCACCATGTTATACGTTTGTGTCCATAACTCGGGTTTTTGTGCCTAGTGCTCATAGAGCTCAAGGCACCATGTTATCGTGCACACGCGTGTGTCCGTAACTCGGGTTTTTCTCGTATTCTTTCGCCAACAACTCAACACCACTGTCGAGTAATGTTCGTTTGATTTTCGTATTCCGAGAAGACATGACGTAGATGGCAACTTTTTGCTACGATCGCTCCATGTGCTCACGTTGCACGTTTGTTCAACGACTTTGGTAAGTTTCCTATGTTTAAGGTTTAACTCAACTGCATCGGGGCATTTTCGCAGGAACCACAGTGCTGGTCAAAAATCCTTTTTTTTAACCACAAACTCATTTCGGCAAATATGTATATATGTTTGAAAGGTCGTTGAAATGACCTTTTTGACTACAATAGTTTTTGCTTCTCAGTAAACAAAAATATCTGATTGCAACATCACGCCAAACGCACGCTATGCAAAGAATATATTCTGATACGCTGACTTCGCAGCGATATATAACTTCTCCGTTAGTTAGCTTCAAACATCGGCAAAAGTAAAATCTATTCTTTAACATTCCAGCTTCATCGTGTTAAAATTTCAGCGAAATCGAACAAAAACCGGCACTAATTAGAATTTTTTGTTACCCATCTGTCGACACTTGTGAGGAACCGAAAAACTTTGAATATTACACGACCAGACGTTTTGGTCAACAAATCCAGAATTATCACCTAGAAGCTGAAAGTTGAATGGGAACATCTTTTTCGAACTATTCTTGAGTGATTTAGACAAAAAAATGATATCGGCGGGCTACGAAAGACTCGAAAATGAAAACAGAAACAAGCTTATCTGATAAGCCGATAATTATTCAAAATTCCACCAAATAAACATTCCTCTACGATGAGAAAGATATGATTATAAATTGTTACAGTTGATACTTATTTTACAATAAAGTTTCTTGTTGTTGTTGTATCATGTAGTCATTGCAGATGATACTAGTTTTCATATCACTAGGCACATGTAGTCAGAATACCTATTTTTTAATCTAGCTACTGTCCAAATTTGAGGGCAATCGCACAAATTCCATTCGAGTCACAACTCTTTAAAGTATCTGCTTTAAGCGAAAAAATTTGTTTGAGAAAACAGCGCTAAGAAAAATCTCTTCCTTTGCAAACAAACTCCAACCACAAATGCCTTCAACTGGGTTCTCAGATAACTGAACCAATCAGTGCTTGGAAAGTTCACTACTGTTACTTTCGTTGTGAAATTTACACGTGCATCTCCAAAAACCCTTGTGTTTCGCAAGGTGGAGAGGCAATTTTTCCATAGCTAGGTTTTCCTTGAAGCTGGTCTGGCAAAATGGCAAAAACTAAAATAGATATAAACACGGCTGGGCAAAGATAACAAACAACAGAATGAGTCTGACGAATTATCTCTGTAAACATCACTGTGAAGTTCCCAAATTTTCACAGAACCTTTAACTTCTCTTGACTCCATCTTTTTATCCGATTGATAAGATAGCTTAGCTTCATCCCCGAGGCCAACTTTCCCTTCCTCACTCATTGATGTATTTCACTTGTTCTTCACCGTTTTCGAATTTTCAAACTGGCCCACTGAGATTTCCGTGGTTCATGTTTACTTAAAATGTAAGATAATTACACCTAATACGAAATATGCTTAATAGTCAAGACAACATTGACATTGCTGATCAACCGAGTAGCCATCTTGGTTGATTGCATACACATTATAGGGTTATCAATCAAGAGGGAACTTTTACTTCCGGCCATAATGTTAAACCTCCATTTCTCCACCAACAGTTAGTTTTTTTCCAATTTTTTTTTCAGAAATTAGAGATTACTCTTTGACTATTACTTTGACCAAAAAATTCCAAATTTCAAGAAAATTGCATATCTGAAGATATAGGGTAACCTTAAATTTAGTCTCCTGTACTCATAACTTGGGCACCCCAGGAAACCGGGCAACCATTTGGTAGCAGCCTTAGACCAACTTCTTCCATTTTGCTGAAAAATCACTTAAAGTTTTTAAGTAGGTGGAGTTTTGTGAAAAGTAGAC
>JAHPZR010010472.1:5000-28083 GCA_019787425.1 Platygyra sinensis | reverse complement strand
AACCTATCGGAATCTTTAGGGCTGCTATAATTGACAACATTAGGTTCAAACCAATTGCTGCAATCAATTCCAGTCATGGTGCAGTGATAGGGTTTAAAGGGGCAACTTTCATCTTGAGCACAATGATTGAGACACCGTAATGGTCCTAGTCGTGTCATTATCTCAGGTAGCTCACTGCTCCACAGGAATTGTTTGAGGCATCTACAAAGGTGTGAACAAAACGCAATTTACTGTCTCTCAGGCTACTTTGAACTTTAATAATTTGAGTTCCTTTAAGTCCTCCAACTCCAAGAACCATTCCTTTGCTCAAATAGCAATCTCCTGAGTAAACGGCTCGTCCCAACCTAAACCCTTAGCTCACAAATCTTGAACAAGGATCTTGGCACGTACTTTGAACGGAATCGCAAGACCCAAGGAATCAAAAACTTCTGCCACTCTTCCCACGATGAACCTCTTGCTCAGAATATCCGCCACCATAGATGTCATGATGCAGGAGAAAGCACCTTCCTGTGCACTCCATAAAACCCCGAGGGTCTTGGTTGATGGCGAAGTGTTGTAATTAAGATCGATTTCAAACACTCTCAGTTCCTGAGGAATGACTGTAAGTACCTCAGGTGAATTACTTTACCATTTACAAGCTCTCATCCCTGCTTTTGCCCACAGGGCCTGAAGTTCGTGAAATAATTGGGTTGCAGTGTCATTGTTCCTACTTGAATCCAACAAATCACCCATGTACGTCGATTTTCGCACGGTCTCGGATGAAAGCGGAAAGTCTATTCGTGGATCCTGGCATTCTCTTAAGACCCAAATTAAGTGCGAAATGAAACAGATGCATCTCCGATCACGACACGTTGAAATTCGTATACATCGGGATCACCATCAACTATCAAACTCCTCCAAAGAAATCTGAACTTTGGGTGGTCTTCAGGCGGCATGCATATCTGTAAATACATTTCACTGATGGCACAAGCGACAGCTAGTGGGAAAGGACGAATGCAGAGAAGCACGCCAAACAGATTTGTCAGTAGCTTGGGACCTGGCAGGATGTGATTGTTTAAGGATGTGCCATGGATTTTAGCGCTGGCATCAAATACGATTCTTGTGATCGTTGTTGATCACTCAGGCTGGCATACGGAGAAGTGAGGAAGGTACCAGGTACTTTTTGGCTTCTTCTCAGTCAGTTGTAACTTGGGGGTGTAATCTTTCTAGACACTGGAGGCAATGACCCGCTGATAATCTTCTCCTACCAGAGGCTGATAAATCAAGCACTTCTCTGTGTTTCTAAGATGACTGTTGGCCATCTCATAGTTGTTTGGCAAGATTGAGCAATCCGTTTTCCAAGGTGTGGCAACTTGGTAACACTCCCCATCATGAACAAGTGAAAGGTCTTGTTCCATGCAATCTTCTCTTCTCTAGTCATCGCTTGCGTGCCATTTTCTTGGATGCCTTGAGTGTCTATTTCCCAGAACCTTTTCATGATCAGTGTGTCGTTAATCTCAATAAATATATGTAGTCTGGTGAAAAAGGTACAGGCTGAATTCGTTCTGTTGTTCCTCATAGTGGTTTTCCCTTCTAGGGGGTCAACGTAACACACGACCAGCCCAAAGGGCCTAATCTGGCAATCGGTTCTCCTAGATTTCCCTTGACATCACGTTTGGAGAAGTAGAGATCGATGTGATCTTGGCCAATGAGAATATCAACAATAAGATTAGCTGGTGGTTACTGGAAAAAAATGGGGCCACCGATCCTGGAACTTGGGACAGTTGTTGTGTTCTTGAGCAAGACACCTTACTCTCATGTTGCTTCTCTCCACCCAGGTGTATAAATGGGTACCAGTAAATTTAATGCTACAGGGCAACTCTGCAATGGACGCGCATCCCATCCAAGGGGAGGGGGGGGGGGGGGGGGGCGAGGGGGGAGTAGAAATAATACTGGTCACTCCATGCTACTGAAACCGGGATAAGTTCTGGCCTGATGAGTCACTTGGCTTGTATGTAGACTTTATCTACCTTGCCCATGCACTGTCTGTAAACAGGTGACTGACATTATGTCGTCAGGCCTGAGTAGTAGTTAGAGGGAATCTTGACTAACAAATGGTTTTGTTCCAAATCACAAGGTGGTGTCTGCATTAAGTAATTTGAAGTCAGCATACCTGTTTTGAATGCTGGACATTTTGTTTCTGCTTTTTTAGGACGAAAAATTCTCTGCATGCGTTATCGATGTATATTTACAGTATGCTACTATGTTCATTTTTACTTGATGCAGTAGGCCATTTCTAAAAACAGTGTTGCTTGAATTCAGAGATCTATACAAAAGTGCTTCTAATCATTTCTAATTCATATTCAAGATGAATGTTTACAGTTTCAATGAGAAATCTTCTCCATCTGTAGACGCAATTGAGAGTGAGAGCTCTGACTGTGGGATGATGTACAATTGAATAAAATAAACATACGTGACACCACCGTGTAATTTTAACCAAAAACCAAACACTTGGCACTCAAACTGGTTACAGAAATATCAACTTAAAACAGCAAGACCATTTATAAGAAAACCATTAGACTTTGGAATGGAGAGAAATTTACTCTCTTCCGTTTTCTGTCGCACATGACACAAAAACTAGGGAATGTCAGTGTAAATTGTTAAATAACAACAAGATTTAAAATGATTGACTCTCCACTTTGCACCTTTTGTCAAACAGACGTCGCGAGTCCCCTAGCTGAGCATCTATTCTTTCATGGTGATGTAACAAAATCTTTCTGGCAGTTGCTTTGTTCCTGGATTTCTGAACAAAGAGTAATCTCAACATCCTTAACGCAAGAAAATGTTATCTTTGGAGTATTTAATATTGTAGGGGACTTTCATATTCTAAATCATTATTTTATCAGCTAAATATTATATTTATAACTGTAAATTAAATGTCATACACCCTTCTCTGAAAGTCTTCATAGCCAAGGTTAAAGCAACTTGCCAGATTGAACAGAAAATTGCAGTTACCGCCAATAAATTGGTAAAACATTATAAAAAATGGAACAAATTTCTACCTTGCTTCAGCTAATCAGGCTTCTTTACCTCCCTCTCTTTTCTTTTTTTTCTTATCATGTTGATTCTTTCTTTATGTTAAAAAAATTCTTTAAACTAGCATTATAGTATCTCTTTGCTTTTCATTTGATCACTCGACGTACTTCTTGTCATTTGCCCCCTCGTAAATAACTATTAGATCTTCCAAAATTTGTATAGCATCCAATTTTTTCCCCTCTGCATTTTCGAGGGCAGTTGAGATTGCTTCTCTGTCAATTGTATTCATCAGAAATTAGCCTCATTAGATGAGTATTATAGAGCTTGGTAGATCTTGGTAAGCTGCATTTTGAAGACTCTTCTGTCTTTTCAACTCCTCCAGCAGAACCTCATTTTCATCATAGTCATCTTCTGTGCTTCCCGTACTTTCTGTGGTTTAAGACATCTCTTCGACTGTACACGGAAATTGTACACAAAATACCTCGCTCTGCTACCAGTTTTGGTCGGACGTTCCGACAAACCAAAAGCCAACAATAACTGTTGAGCACTCTTATTCCAACATACAGCTCGAATACTAGCTTACAACTCAAATACAACGCGAATAGGACTCAAGCTATTTACACAGGTCGCTCGATAACACGAGTCGGTGAATAATTATGCTAAATACACAATACTTCCGAACATTCCGGAACGCAAAGAATGTCTTACGAACAGATCTAGAAATAGTCCTTGAATAGTAGAGAGAGAGAGAGAGAGCAATGAAATAGTTATTTCTAAAATGGATAAAATATGTAACAGCTAAATAAGCTTTTGTACAATGTATGTAAAAAGTAGAAAAGATCTAACATTGCGATGAGCATGCAGTGTCATAGACCCTTTGCATAAATGGCGCCTAAATTTGAATTACAATACTTGTTACATCCTTAGCCTCACATTCATGTTTCAAGACAAAGGATTTTTCACATGAATGTGAGGCTAAGGGTGTATGAGTATTGTTATTCAAATTTTGACGCCATTTATGCAAAGGGTCTATGGTGGCATGACTTCCATGTAGTATGACTGTCCATAGCATTAACCTTGCATATAGTCTTTTGTAGTATGATTCGCTTTTAAATATTTAGTGCAATTTCTAGTATTGTCCTTTACTTTATAGAAGTACATATATAGTTTACTCAAGCAACATAGTCTTGACATAATATCATAACTTACAAGCCATTGTCACAATTATTTTATGCATATTGTTTCCAAAAGCGAGATTTACTGATTTGAACTCTGAGCAAAGTATTGTTGCTGATGATTCTGGAATTATAAGCTGTCGTGCTGAAGGAACTCCAGCTCCACAGATTGAGTGGTATAGACAAGATAAAACACCGCTGGACAAGGCAAGAGTCACACTGCTTTCTAATGGGAGTTTGCACATCAATCCAGTTCAACCACAAGACAGAGGAATGTACACCTGCACCTTCACACAAAGTAAAGGAAATGCAAGGGTCACAGAACAAAAGCAAACCATCAGTGTTTTTGTTATAAGTGAGTAACATACTAATTTTAAACATAAATTGTTGGTAAACAACACTATTAGAAACTAGTTCGATATTTTCATCATATGTCAGAATTATTTCATCCTAGGCTGATTTGTTTTAACCTATGTTGACCTTTTCACACCAGGCTAGATTTGTTGGTTTAATTAACAGTTAGATTTGTTAGTCTAATTTAAACAGTTGGATCTGCTGGTCTAATTAACAGTTTGATTAATTGTTGGTCTAATTAACAGTTACATCTGTTGGTCTAATTAACAGTTTGATTTGTTGGTCTAATTAACAGTTTGATCTGTTGGTCTAATTAACACTTTGATTTGTTGGTCAAATTAACAATAAGATTTGTTGGTTTAACTTAGTAACAGTTAGATCTATTGGTCTAATCAAAAGTTGGATTTGTTGGTGCAATTAGCAATTAGATTTGTTGGTCTAATTAACAGTTAGATCTGTTAATTGGTCTAATTAACAGTTTGATTTGTTGATCTAATTAACGGTTAGATTTGTTGATCTAATTTAAACAGTTAGATTTGTTTGTCTTATTAACAGTTTTATTTGCTGGTCTAATTAACACTTAGATCTCTTGGTTTAATTAACAGTTAGATCTGTTGCACGTTGGCCTATAATGAACAGTTAGATCTGTTGGTCTAATTTGTTTAATCTGTTAGTCTAATTAACAGTTAGATCTGTTGGTCTAATTAACAGTTTGATTTGTTGGTTTAATTAACAGATTTGTTGGTCTAATTAACAGTTAGGGGCCTTCGTCCTCATAGAAAACCTATGTATCATTTAACTTCACACTTTAACAGAATTGCATGCACTTAATTGTCTTTGGAAATCACTTATGTCCAGAAATGCAGGCTAATGATATTAAATGCTCTTTATGAATAAGCATAACAAAGTGTTATTTTCATATTACCTCATATTAATTTTGACAGAATTATGCGTGTTTTGGTGACTTTATGGGAAAGGGGATACTGGATGAGTGCCTCAGCCAATAAGATTGCAGCATTTACATTTCTATAGTTTTAGAATTTTTGTCAAGTTATAGATCGCAAACTCCCCCTAATCCCCTTTAACAAAAATTACTGTAAGTTTGTTTGAAATCTTTATCATTGTGGCCTAAAAGGCATTTTTAAACAACAGCATAAGGATGCACTGAGGTGAATAACTGTTCTGCTCGGAATACAGTCAGTTATCGTGGGTAAAATTATATAGAAAATGGTCTCGAAGGAGATGAAAATTACTTCAAGTTAGCAGGAAGTTCGAGTTAGCAAGGGTTCAAGTTATCGGGAGTCAACTGAAACTTGATTCAGAAATTTTTTGTTTTTGAAAATGAGAAATAATCTGATTTATTATGGAGCAGGCATTTTCATAATGATGCGATTTCATGTACAAACCAGTGATAGGGTACCCCCTATACCAGAACTGAATTAAAGAGGTACCATTTGAGGGTTGTGAGTATGTAAAAGAGTAGGGATTTCGTGAACTGAATGGTGTAGAAGGGTTCCTAGAAGAACTCCAATTTACATTCAGTGAAACCCCATCTTATGGTCACTGCCACTCAAATGAGTTATACGCGTCTTTCCTTTGTTAATATTGTATGTGCTGACTGATGAAGTTCCATTTTTTTCTAAATTGTATCTGCATTCTGGATGCTTTATAAAAAACATTTTTATGAATTCATGAAACTTGGCCCAACCCATCCGTTAATACGGAAAAATGTTTTATGGCTCTAATTGCATGATGACGGAATTCAGGGTTCCACTGTATTTAAAAAAATAAAAAAAACAATATATTTTAAGGTGTTACTCTGTCAAAGGTTGTTTGAAGGGGAAACAGTCTGTGCACTGCAAATACAGATATGAACGGGTACTATTTTGTATTAAGTTTAATATGAAAGGGATGCCTTCTTCTGTTATAAATTGTCTTTAAAAAGGTATAAGAATAGAGGTAACACCTATAGTCAGAGCTTCCCCCTTGTATTGAACTTTGTGTTAATGGAACCTTTCTGGGCCACAACTCAAATTTATGAAAGAAAAAAAATTATGTCTTTATTCTAGTAATGCTGTTTAATTGTTTTTATTTTCTGTAGTTCGCCCAAAAATTAATGTTTCGTACTCAATACCTGGCAAGGGCATATACATGCAAGGAGAGAGTGTCAATCTAACTTGTAAAATTATTGAAGGTTTGCCTAAACCTCAACTATCGTGGTATAAAAATGATGTCCTTTTGCCTGGCGAGGTGAACACAACTTTGCTCTTGGCAAATGTAACAGACACAGACGAGGGAAAGTACGCCTGTAAAGCACAAAATGCTGGTGGCGATTCCAAAGCCTGGAGATATGTTACAGTTAAAAGTAAGTTCCTGACAATTACCATACCATGTACATTGTATTATCAAGGGCATTATAATTCATTTTGCTTGCTTTTCTCAGCAGCAAATTGCTTTTAATAACATCAGGCAGAATGCTTCGACAACATTTATTATTCATAACCACTGAAGCGATGAAATTTGAATGCGAGCGCCGCTCGTTAGCCCAGAATAAGAGAAGAAAGAGCCGAAATCATCAAAGTGGCGTTAATAAAACTCGCTTTCCGGATTTACAGAAGCAACAAGTTAAAAACTTGAAGAGAAAAAGTTCATCTTTAATTTGCACATACAAAGAAGAAGTTTTACCAGGAGCCCATCACCAGGAGCCTGCAACTATCCCATTTCCTGTCACGGCGTTTTCACAGACCGATCTAGTTTTAGTTTGAAGTCGCGAATTCAGATCCCCACCGGGACCTCAGTAACCAATTGCATTCACAAGCACGGACTAATGTTGACGTGTCGACATGATGTCGACATCTTCACGTGAGGCCGCATTGTTTTATCCTTACCGAAGCGTGCTCATGGAGACTGGAACTGGCCTATTGCGCGGGAAAAACATCTAAAAATAGACTGGTCTGTAAAAATGCCGTTGCATTGGCTTATTATGGGAGTTGCAGGCTCCTAGTAATGGGCTCCTGGTTTTACAAAGTATAAGGCCTATCCCTTTAAAGTGTATATGACAGATTGTTTTTCATTTGCTTGATAAAATTTCCACAATGTACTGATATAAGAATAGCAAAGCAAATATTGCGATAGCGATTTTCTTTGCCGGTGTTTTAATGTACCAAAAGCGTCAAATTTCACTTCCGGTGGGGTACAAAACTGCGAGACCAAAACCAGGAGACTGGGAATGATTGTGACGTCATTTCAGGACTTGAAGCTTTGCTAAAAACAGATTTCTTCGACATTTTTTGATTTTGAGCTAATAAATTCGCTAAAAAAATGGTACAAAAGTGCACTGTTTATAAGAAAATAAAAAAATGTCGGAGAAATCTGTTTTTAGCAAAGCTTCAAGTCCTGAAATGACGTCACAATCATTCCCAGTCTCCTGTTTTTGATTTCGCGGTTTTGTACCCCACCGGAAGTGAAATTTGACGTTTTTGATACATTAAAACACTGGCAAGGAAAATCGCTATCGAAATTCTTATCAGTACATTGTGGAAGGTTTATCGAGCAAATAGAAAAAATCTGTCATTTACACTTTAACCTTGAAAATGACTGAAAAACGGAGATTTTACATATGGAAGCCGATTTCCAGAGCGATTTTCTGGAAACTCAAACTAGCTTCCAAAAACCTAAGCGCGGGAAATGGAAGATGGATCTCTTCTTAGAGAGAATGCGTTTTGATTTTGAAAATTGGTGAAAGATAACCATTATCCCTTTTAGTTCTAAAATTTTAAGTCTGAGTTCCGTTCAAAAATGGCGCATGCCAAGTCTGATGCCATTGTTTTCAGCCAGAAGCTTATCACCTAGAAGCGTTTAAGGTAATTCCCTTGAAATTGTTCTACTATCAAACTTTTTTTGAAACTTGGCGTAATGAACATTCATGGTATGAACATTATAAAAATGCAATAAAAAAATGGGGTCACCGTGCTTGTTTACGCGTCAGCAAGCTCTTAAAATGGGGTATTTTTACTGGTTGCGCGTTAAACGTTCGAATCACCATACAGAATTAAATCTTGGTTACTTGAAAAAGGACAAAGTTTTGTCTTGAAACTAAAGCTTCATTTATTGACATAAGCAGTATTGCTTCAATTAAGCCGTTTTTGATTGCCTGTTTGCGGGAATATTGCACTTTTTCGGACAGTTCCGTAGCTCACTTGAAGTCCTCGCCTTGGCCAAAACATACACCCAGTTGGGAACTATTTTCCAAAAAATTCATGTTCTACTATCAAACTTTTTTTCCTCTTCAAATATGTTTTTCATTAGACTGTTCTTAGCAAATACCTAAAAGAAAAATCGGGGGTCACCGTGCTCGTTTAAGAGAAAAGGAGAATTTATTCCGTTATCGAGCTTAGTTTGAGGGAAATCTCTCACGTTTTGCACGTGCACGCGCTCGTGTGCGCGCGCTGATGACGCGAAAATCGTGCGCAGTAGGGATGCGCAATGCAATACTAAGGAATTACCTTAACTTCCCCTATAGGTTTGAAACCATGCTGCAGATTATTCCCGACCAATGAAAATCACTTGCCAATTTTTGCCCGTATAAGGAAACTCTGAAAGCGCGCTCTTCGCGAACTCCTCGCGTGAATCTCTCGCAAACAAACCTGTTCAAAATGGCGTCTCAGGCGAAGAAGCTGTCGGTCATGAAAATAAGAAAGATTTGTTTGTCAGGAAAAGCATTGAGAAAGGAAGTTGCTCTTGAAAGAGTTTCTGGTGAGTTGGTAGGAACGTCTGGATTCTTGTAACAGCGAGTTTGAATCGATAAAATGTTGTAGCAGTCTCTCAAAGTTCGTAATAAAAAGGTCAAGTGAGAGATTTGTTGATTAATTTAGTGAAAAGATCAAGCTCTCTCGGGACAAATACGCGGTGCTTCGGGTTACGTGGTGTGAATATGTAAGGGAGGTATTAAAAAGCTGGGAAGCTAGGAAGTTAGTTCACGACAGTTGCAAAGATGGTGATATTGTACTACGGTCGATGGTTTCGTGTTAGATCTGGAATGTAAGCTTACGTAGTAAGCGGTACAGTTTAGGAGAAATGGCAAAGAAAAAATGTTAGGATCGATGTTAGGAACATTATTGCGAAGCAGATCGTAGTAATCGATGTTACGGAGGACGAGAAAAAAGAAAGAAATCTGCCTGGTTAAAGTAATGAAAATAATTATGTTTGAAGAGAACTTGTTTTTTTTTTATTTATTTATTTTTTATTTATTCCATTTACACTGCGATTACAACATAATAATAAGAATAGGAAAAAAAAAAAAGAAAATAGCAATATTACATTACATTACATAATAATGCAGTGGGGAAGACTAGAAGGGAACTGACGAACCATACGTGCTAGTCTACCCATTATGAAAAAAAATAAAAAAAAAACTTGATCAAGGTATGCTACAAACAATTTATTAACTAGCTACTAATTACCTCCCCAGCTAAATAAACTATCTAACTAACAAACTAACGAACGAACTAACTTACTAACTAGCTAACAACCTTACTAACTACTGATTTAAGCCCAGGTAACATTGGGGTGGTCAGGGTCAAAAACCCGATCTTTATAAAAAATAGTGCATAGTCTCTTAAAAGAAGAAACACTACAGTTGGTAGTCCTCAATGCGTCAGGTAAATTGTTCCATAAATACGGAATCCTATGAAAAAACGTTCCCTTAAAATGTTCCGTCCTGACTCTATTGATTTTCAGTTTATTACTTGCGTGTGATCTTAGTCTCTCGTCGGAACAAAATTGAAAATACGAATTAAATGAACAGTTAAAATTCCCGGATTTCAGTTTATAAAAAGTTGAAAGGTTCGTGCTGAAACAAGAATTTATTCCCTTTCTCGTGTCATTCTCGAAAGTTTTTTCGGAGCAGTGGTAAACCAAACGAGCTACAGCTTGTTTGGTAAGAAGCCATCATGTGGTCAGGGTTAGTATCAAACCTTTTGATTGTCAAATATGTCATTTTCTAGCTCTATAGTATAGTGTACTTAGTTGTTCAGAGTTGTTTCTTAGTCTCCAAATACTCCTGTTTCAAGTTGGCAATTGTATCCAGGGCTACCACAAATCCATGCTTTTGGGGAAATGCCAGAATTTTTTTCACCATCAAATTGTTATTCTGTTTATAAGTGTCTAATAGGCTGGCAAAGAGACGATCACGGTTGTGTTGAGGAAAGTTGTAACCAAACCATAAAAAAGGAATTGCTTTTTCGGTGTGTGTGTGTGTGTGCATAATTTTCATTGTGTAAATTGAATGCGACAAAGACAAATAGTGGCAATTCAAGGTGCCGAAAATATTTGCCAATCTGAATAGCAAATTGACCTTTGTGTTGTGACTCCAAAGATAACACAAGTCTTGAAAATGACTGGGATTTTAATTATTTATTAGTATTTTTTATAATTAATGCACCCTTTTGTGGGGCTGGAAATTACATGTCCTGCCTATATTCAAATGGTAGGAGTGGAGAACAGAAACCTCAAAAAAGGGAACCCTGAGAAGTGATATCCAGAAAGCTTATTATGACAAAACTGATAACTATTGCATTGGTTGCTAGCTTTACTTCCACAAATGAAATGTCAGCTTTTGTCTCTTTTAACTTAAATACAGAAATTTAATTTTTTTCCTTAATTTTTTTGCTGGCAATTTAATGATAGCATCTATATAGTGAAAAAAAGTCTTCCAGAATGCCTAAATTAGTGTTCCTGAGGTTCCCAAACCTCGAACTTTTCTTGGACTACCCCTACTATTGCCGGATTTCATACGTCGGGGGCCTGGGTACAATTGGTGTATTATGGGATTAACGACACAAGACCCATATATTCAGAAAGAGCACATCGAGCTTTACAAAATCCTTAAGTTTCGTGTAAATTGCGCCAATATTGAACAAGATACAGCCATTCAAAAACGTAAAAATTTAGTAACAAATGTATGGAATGCCGGACACTTGTCCGGAAAATGTATGGATTTCCGGACAAGTGTCCGGCAATCCATACATTTGTTACTAAATTTTTACGTTTTTGAATGGCTGTATCTTGTTCAATATTGGCGCAATTTACACGAAACTTAAGGATTTTGTAAAGCTCGGTGTGCTCTTCCTGAATATATGGGTCTTGTGTTGTTAATCCCATAATACACCGATTGTACCCAGGCCCCCACGGTATGAAATCCGGCAATGCTGGGTACCCTGTAACAGGAACTAGACCACTCAATAATTTGGTTGCTAAATATAGCTATGTTTATTTCTATTTGAATGTGCAGAAGGCCTGCCAAAATGCCTGATAAAATAACATTCCTGAAATCCTGAACATTCAATTTTTCCTGGGGATGCATGCCTCTAGAGCCCCCTACTTTTGAACATTTTAAATACACTCAAACCTTCACCAAAGACCCTCCAACTCTCTCTCATCAAACAGTCAAGGCAATGTCGGCTATGATTTAGGGCAGAAGCATTTTACCTTGTCTCGGTGAAAGGCGTCTGTTTAGGGGCTCTAATCTTTGTCTTTTACAACTGGTGCAGTGTTACAACTGCTTAAACTGAAATGAAATTGGCATATTCTTCTGCTATGTTTTTCAGAATGAAACAATTTCACTTTTTGTTTTTCATGGGGAGATCATCCCAAAAATTTAGGCTACAAGGGAGGGGGCAGGAAAATAAATCGAAGAATAAGGGGGTGAAGGACTCTCTATCAAATACCACAAGCTGGCTTCCAACCCCATACAAAGTGAACAGTCCCTAATGAGTGAATCCTCTTAAGAAATAACAAAAACAAATTGCGATCAATGGAATAAATAAAAAATAATGGCAAATTGATGATAATATTGTGGAAGTTGGGCACGGTTTGCTTTAACAACCCTTAGGTTGAGGGCAATCAATGTAAGTGGCAAAAAATACAAATCCATGATTTTGGTCTTGCTCAACTTGCTTGAACATGTTTAAAGCTCTCTCCTCCGCAGAGGATCCCTGTGGGAGATTTTTAATAATATTGGGTTTGGGAGGGCGCACGCATTCTCGTCGTCCCCAGAGGCCGCGCTCCTTTTGGTCAGCGCGCGGGGAACGATGGGAAGAAGGAAAGGGCATTCCCCGCCCGTTGCCGTTTTCTTCCCCTCCCCAGGCTTACGCCCAGAAACCTTTACGATCAAAGCAGCATGAAAGAGACCTCTGCGGAAGAGAGAGTGTTTAAAGTAAAAGGTCTACTAATGAGCTTGTCTCAGACATTGCCACTAGCAATATCAATGTTCAAAGATTTCGAGATTTCTCTTCCTCTAGTGTTTAGTTGTTGTATGTAACTTGAATTTGCTTGGTATGTCCATTCCTAGTTTCTCATGTGAGGCCATGCAAAGGGAAATACAACAAATCGGGCTCAATAGAAAGGTCTGGACCAGGTTGTTGAAAGTCTCATTAAGCTAACCCTGGATTAGCTGGGAATTTTGATTTGAGTTTTGTAACTTTTCGGTGGGGTTTTCTGTTTACACTGTTCGTCCTCCAGTTTTGAGCTTGACTAAGCTCAAACTCCACAAAACGTAAGCAGTAAAACACAGTTTTTACACAGTTTTATACAAGAAAACTCAATACTCCAGTTAACTTTTAATCCTGGGTTAACGCTAACCGGCTTTCGAACCACCCGTCCCTGGTTGAATTACATGAAATGAATGTTTTGGATGTAAATAATATAACTCATACTACCTATAACAGTGCTTGCAACTTAGTTAAATTGCAGATGAGGGAGACGTGAAAAAAACACTGACTTGCATAATTTACTTGAAAATAATAATTTAATTACAAAGTATATTTTAAAATGAATATTTGAAAAATACTGACAAGTGCAAAGAAAAAGACAGCACAACAGCACAAGGGCCATATTCTGGAGCCATAGGATAATATTAAGATTTATGCTATGTATAGTCTCCCATTGACTACCAAGACTGGGAGGAAAACAAGTTAAAAAAGAAGTGGGAAATCAAAAATAATCAACCATAAACGACTGAACAATAACATCCAAGAATAGAAAATTCTTGTTTGAGATAACAATTCAAGACAGGCAGTGATCATGATACATGTAGTGAAAAATTCACTGTATTAAAATGAAATGATATCTCAGTTTAATGGACTAGTATCCAAAGCAGGATCCAAAAGCCTTGAACATGGGCCAAACAAACGGATGACATACACACTACAAAAGCAAATTAACAAGAAAACATTAATACAGATACAAGGGAACAAGCCGAGCCACAAAATTATAAACCTATCTTGATAAAACAAAATCAAACAACCCCCGCGAAATGCCGCGAACATCTGACAGATCAAGGGAAAAGCTTCGACTTCAAGTCCGATTTTCTTGAAGTTTAACTATCGCAATAGGGAATCTGGAAAAACTAATCCTCGGTACTGATCCTTGTTAACCCGCAAACGGCAAAAAGAATATCCATGTTAATCTTGTGTTCCAAACAAACGTTTTTAACTGCAAAAAATGCTTACCTGCACTTGAGACTTGGCAAATAACTGGCCTAGATATTGCACTAGCAGCTCCTAGAAAATATTTTGGTCTGCCTGCATCTTGATTCTTAAGATGAGTGCAGAAGTCGGTCCAGAAACGACAATCTCAAATCGCAACAGGCATCCACCATTGCCCTGCCTTGTCCTCGTGTAGTCCGCGAGAACATGACATATTCACGCGAGAGCCCTTGCTCCATATTAGGAAGTTAAATTTGATTGGTTCGGAATAATTGGCAGCATTGAACCAGGGTTAATCGCTCCTAGGTGATAAGCTTCTGTCTCAGCCCATGACTGAAAAACAACGGTTGCCAAGACGAAACAAAAGCCTATTCAAGAAAATCATTCATTAAGATTTTCCGCGAATTTTAGAACAGCAGCTTGGTACAGCAGCTGGTTAATCAACACCTGCCTCAAAAAGTCTTTGAACTTCTCCAAACTAACATTATGCTCTCGGCTGCAGACTGACTGGATCTTCCTGTGATCCGTTCGGACGGACAATCGGCGAAAACATACGGAGATTTAAACGAAGGATGGAAACAATAACCAACGGAAAAAAATGCGATCAGAGACGTGGATTAATATCAATCCCGAAGCGATCGAAGAGATCCGTTTTTAAGGAATGCAATGTTACTTAACCGCCGTTTCGGTTTGTGTGAGGGTTAAGAGATGATCTCTTAATACAGAAGCAAAGCCAAACATCTGAGTGGCTACCGTTTCTGCCCGAAAAATAGTCAAGCACGCCAGGGAAAAAACGCGCCAAAATCGGCCACAAATTTGTCCAAACTATTTTTTGAAATACTCATGGAATGTTAACAATATCTCTTAAACTATAGAAGATAAAAAAGTTGAAAATTTTACCATTGCATTTTTCTTAAGTTGCTGTTTAAAATTATCAACTTTTAGTTTAGTACTGCGCATGAGCAAAAAGCTCAATTTGTATCGTCATCAGTTGTGACGTCACAGAAATGAAATTTAGGATTTCAAATCGGATAAGTTTTTCCAATTCTGTATAAAAAGGGATTTCTGCAAAGTATCACATATTGAGATTACATGCTTTTGAAGAAGGACTTTTGGGAGTTTTGATGTTTTAATTGGCCACAGGGGAGTCACGTGACTGGTAACCATGGAAACACTTAGTCCAAAATATTTCTGGAATCAAGTATTATTGCTTCATCAGTTTCCGAAACATACCTTTAAAGGAAACAAAGTTATAGCCCCAAGGATTCCAAAAATTTTTGTGCCTATCACGCCCCCACGGAATCTGTTCAGTTAAAAAGAAAACCAAGCCTGAAAAGCAGTATGCTCATTTACGTCTACGGTAGTTACTAAAACAAGGAATGACCTACAATGATCTAAAATTACCTAAAACGACCAAAATGATCTAAAATAACCTTGAATGATCTAAAATGACCTAAAAACGATCTAAATGATTTAAATTACACTTGACTGATTTCTAAAATGACCCAATATGACATTTAAACTTAACTGCCGAATTAAAATGGTACTTCCAAGCGATCTACGTACATCGAATATCCCGAATATGTCGTAGATGCCACCGAAGTTTGCTCCTACCATTTCTACTTTATAATTCGTTATAGAATACTAAAAGTCGTTTTATCTTGGTTTCACTTAGTAATACACTTTCGATCTCTTTAGATAACTGTATTCTTGGCAATTACTATCATTTGTAGTTTTTAAGTTAGTTAATCTTTTCTGTCACTCTCTGTAAATTTTAATAGCTGTGGATTAAGGACTACAAGCGTGACAGGAAATTGACGTTACATTCGATTTCCATGCCAAGCGCCATGTGTTGAATAATCAATCAGCTGCTTGTTATGCTGTCTGCTCTGTTCTTTGTTTCGTCCTCTGTTTTAACGTGCCGAGTTCATTCTTTCGTCTAAACCACCAAAGAAAAGTTCGAAAAAGATATTACCATTCAATTTTTAGCCCTCAAGGGATAATTCTGAATTTTTTTGGACCTAAACGTCGCTTCGTGTTATGTTCATGTTTATGTCTGTCTATGGGCGACCACCCTTCCTGTGTTTTTTCGAGCAATTGAACGGGGTGAGTAACAAAATTCTTATTACTTCTGCTTTTGTTCTATTTTGCTGAAGTTTGAACATGATAAAGCTGGATTGTTAAGGAATAGATCCTTTTTCTGCCAATATGTGGTAGCTATGAACGAGAAAGTGATCGCTTCGAAGTCAGGGTTTTGTGCAACACGTGGGTTCAGCGTGACTTTGGAATCTGGGATTTTAGTTTACCCTGAAGAACAATATACTACCCTCAAAAGGTCATTTTCTTGACCTTTCAAACGAATGTAAACATATATACATGCTTGGAGATGAATTTCAAGTACAGTAAAAAGGTTTTTGACGAGCGGTGGTTTTTATTTTTTTCCCCGAAAAACGTGTGACAAAAATGAGTACATCAAACGTAATGTTAGCTCATTTTTCCATCAGCAAAGGTTTTCGATCATTTTAGTGTCATTTTAGATTTATTTTAGATCTATTTGAAATCATTTTACGCCATTTTAGATCTTTTTAGATCATTTTAGGTCATTGTAGAACATTTAAGGTCATTTTAGATCAGTTTAGGTCATTTTCAGGTCATTCCTTGTTTTAGTAACTAAGCTCATTTACGACACAATCAGACATGATGTCGGACGCGCAGAGAAAATTCGAGGTTTTATCGCTTTGCAGTGCTTTATTAGCGACCTTCATATCAGATTACGAGTACGAGATTGAGTATGAGTACGAGTTTTTAAACCGACTTTCCTTGCCTCCTTTAATTACTTATCAAAACAATCTTATCCCAACGTTTGATTGCGTGCTAGTTAGCAATGGCAAAGAGTTAAGGTTCGGGGGATAGAATTAGCCCCGCAGAATTTCAAAGTCGTACTCGCACTCGTTTTTGCACTTGTAGTCAAATCTGAAGGTCGCTAATTATAATATTACAGGCTGTAACTCTCGATCAAATACAAGAAATCTTCAAAGCCCATACATTTGTAAAATATGCGCATATGCGCATATGCGCGATTTTGTGACACAAAAGAGAAACAATGGCGCGCTGCGTTCATTGTTTAGTTTGTTGCCTTCATCAAATTAACGAGTATTTTGTGTGTTCACGGTAACCAATGTTTGAGGCTCTTTCTCAGCGTAATGCGTGATAATGACAGATCTACAAACTGGAAGTATATGTCCCAAGAACAATAGGCATTCTGCCGGACGAAAAGTGTAAAGCTGGCTACATTTTAATTTTTTTCTTCTCAGGAGGGGTTGGGTGGAGTGTGTAAGCCCATAAAATCGGGTCTCCCAAGAAAAGGCTTTAAGTTCTAATACCAGGGACGAATCCAGGATTTTTCTTAGGAAGGGGTGCACCTCTAAGGAATGACGTCACTAACCGTTGAGGTAAACACATTTTAAAAGCGATATCGAATACAAAGAAAAAGGCTTCATCTCAGGGGGGGGGGGGGGGGGGGAGTGCATACCCCCTGCATCCTCCCGCTAGATCCGCCCCTGAATACCTAATGTACGTTCCCCGTAGATTCTCGAAAACTACTACCAATGATCCCCTCCGAATCTCGAAAACAGAGACTTAAGACCCCCTCTGAAACTCAAAATTTATGACTTCAAACACCTCCTCCCAGTCAGAGACCTAAGCCCCCCTTCGAATCTTAAAAACCGTGACTTAAGACCCCATCAAGTCTGACTTTTTTTGAGATTCAGAGAGGGCCCAACGACTTAAGTCTTAATTCTTAGGTTTTGTCTTAGGGTTTGAGACACCTCAAAATTTTTATCATGTGGAGGGATATTATTTTCTGTAACGACACTTTAAGTAGTAGTTGTCAACTTTGGGTCTACCCAGCTGTAAGGGTTTTTATTTTTCCATCACTGTTTTAACCAGCAATGATTTAATACATGGTTTCACCTTGGTTTGAAAAAGATGATGAGCTTTCCATTTTCTAAAGGTGGCTGCTTGTGCATGTTTGACTGTATTGTACTAGACTACGAGTAGTCCCTCTTTCACTTAGTCCGTTGTGCATGACACAAAGGAAAACTGCAAGAAAAAAACTGGCCATGCGAACTCCTAGGATACCTTATCTTGACGTCCTCTCATTATCATCTGTTGTCATCAACCTCGCGAGATGTTTTGAATAAAATCGCTCTTCTCTTCAATTCAAGTAGCGGAGATAAGACGGCAAAGGAGGCATCTTGTAACAATTTTTTTGCCTTGTCTGCCGGTTTACATTTAAAAGTTGTTGGAAAATCAGAGTCTAGACTGCTGGCAGTCTGTTTTTCTCTCGAAATTTCAGCAGGGATTATGAGGAGAGACTATTTAGCCTAAAGGAGAATGGGACGAGACATGGGCCATACGACCCTGTCTCGCCTTCTTCTCTACACGGCCAACGCAATTAGCGTTCGCGATGACTAAACGCTCGTCCTAGTGACCCTTAGAGAAAAAACCGGCTGCCAGCAGACTAATCAGAGTCCAACTAAGAATTTGCGTCATGTACTTGTCACACGAGATCATCCAGGATTATCCAACTGCAGTGACATGTTTGCCGATAACAAAAAAGTTTCAAGTGAAAATTGGGCTTAATCTCTAAAATGTAGGGTAGAAAGGTCAAGCTCAGTCAATTCATATTTATGCAATTGTTCTTCGACAATGCTGTTAACTTGGTGCTGAGCACCAAAATTACTATCATGCTCGCGTGTGGGTTCGAGGTGAAAACCTTTACCAGACAAAATGGGAAATAAATTTTACGCTTTCCATAGACTGTTTGCAGAATCACAAAAGCATCACAGCTTGTGAGACACAATTCGAATGCTTTGATTTGCTTTCCTATTTTTAGAGAGCGAGATAAAACATTCCTGCAAGACGTCACACATCTCAAATGTTGACAACATTCCTAACATAAGCCAATCATATTTTTGCGTTGTGAGAGCAACGTATAATTCAAACTCTTGGGTTTAGACTGTGGTCCCTCCTTCTATTGTGCGCTTCTATGCCCATGATTTCACTCAGCTTTTGTCTTTCTCACGGTTTCTTTCGCGTCACGCACGACTGACTAAGCGAAAGAGGGACTTCTCATAGTAGTTAACCTGCGATCATACCCTCCCTCCCTTATATTCAGACGCGGTGAAGGAGGGCATGATACATTTACTTGTCGGATCATATGTTAAAAAACCAGATTCTGGTTTTTTCTCTGATTGGTCGAGAAACAATGCTTATGAAACGCTGCGTTCTTATTGGCTTTCATATTTCAACCTCATTTCCGGTCAAAAAGTTGGTCTGGCTAGAAGTAAACAGAATGGCGGAGACAGGGAGATTTTAGCGAGGACGAGTTTTGACTTTCCCGCTGCGTCTGTTGAAGCCCTGAGAAATTTTCATTATGATTCCCGAGATTAGAGCAGATAGAGTGCTTACAGTGGGTACTAATTTGTTTACGTGAAGACATTTTGGCCGTTCTGCCGACGGGTTTCGGGAAAGAAGCTGAGAGTGTTTGAAAAATGATAGATAGCGACGACACGAATAAGTTCATCGTAACCGTTTTACAGATTGTCAATTGCCCGCAATCTTGACTTTCACAGTAACCTAGTTCGCGAAAGAGTCAAACAATTGACAATGTTCCTTGCACACTTTTTGCAAGCTGCTGGAGGACTCGACAAACCAAGTGAAGCGTACCCCTCAAGATTGCGTTAATGAACCGATTATTTGAGACTTGAACCCGCTAGTCTTTTCAAGAATGCAATTATGAATTGATTATTCGAATATTGAACTCGCTCGTTCGATCCAAGAATACGGCTAACGGGTCCCGTTTCCGAAAAATCAATTCACTATTGCATTCTACAAAAGACTAGTGGGTTTGAAACCTACTAGTCGCAACAGTGAATTGATTTTTCGAAAGCGGAACTCGTTAGCCGTATTCTTGGATCAAGCGAGCGAATTCAATATTCGAATAATGAATTCATCATTGCATTCTTGAAGCTGCAAAATTTATGTACATGTAAATAGCAAATTAACTCCTTAATTCTCTTCCTTATCAAGCTCCACCTGAACTGGATCCTGAGCTCGGGAATCTTTCTGTTCCACTGAACTCCAATTTTAGTAAGAAATGCATTGTAAGAGGTGATCATCCACTACAGATCAACTGGACTAAGAATGGTGTGGATCTTGGTAACCGAGGCAAAAAACATATACTCTATTGATAACGTGACTTTTAATGACACTGGCTTGTATGGATGTAGAGCCACAAACTGGGCAGGACAGGCACAAACTACTTTTTGGATTGATGTAACAGGTAAGGAATTTGACTGAACTGAGTTATTGGCAATTTTATTCAGTTGCCCAAACCTGGCAAATGTTCCAGTCAAGTGATGGCCTCACTTGTTTTGTCACATTTATACCTTCAGTTGGAAATTCAACATCATTGCCTAATTTCATACCATGCAGGGAACTAGCACTGCCAGATTATTTTGGACTTCTCCCGATTTAATATATCGGAAAAACTGTACAACAAGTTGGCATTGGTCTTGTGCTAGTAAATATTGCAAGAACTCATGGAAAACCCCAAAACTTGAGTACAATATTCTTTGTAAAGTAGTTTCAGGGAGAAATATGGTTTGTAATGCATATTTAACTGTGCTGAGAAGAGGAATTGCCAGATTTCATACCGTGAGGGCCTGGGTATGAGTCCGTGTATTATGGGATTAACAACACAAGACCCATATATTCTGAAAAGAGCACACCGAGCTTAAAAATTTAGTAACAAATGTATGGATTGCCGGACACTTGTCCGGAAAGCCATACATTTCTTTGCAAATTTTGAAGTTTTTGAATGCCTGTATCTTGCTCAATAATGGCCCAATTAACACGAAACTTAAGGATTTTGTAAAGCTCGGTGTGCTCTTTCAGAATATATGGGTCTTGTGTTGTTAATCCCATAATACACGGACTCATACCCAGGCCCCCAACGTATGAAATCCGGCAATGGTAGAAGTTAACTTCAAGAAGCAAGCCAAAGCATGGGATATCTGGGAAAAGGAGAGATTTACCAACTATTAAATTCACCGTAAGCCAGCAGTCTTCCCCTCCGAAGCAAGAATGCTAGCATTGTGCTGCAGTACTGGCTGTACAAATTCCTGGCGAACAGCTGAAAAAGGGCCAAAACTGGTGTTCGAAAAAACATTGATTCTTGGTCAGCTGATCCCCCACCTACTGACCCCTCTCCTGACCCCCTCTAAAATCAAAGGAAAAAAACTCAGTAAGTCCAGAACCATTAATGGGACTGATTCAAGTTGTCAACTAAATTTTGCTTACCGGTACCTGGAATTTCCAAAGTGGTAGACATGATGCAGATTTCTAACTCTCGTCTCCTTTGATTGTAAGTTCAAGTTTTTTTAACGAAAAATCAAGAACAGAATAAGTTGAAATATCATCAAATATCATCAATGTCCCCATTGGCTTATTTTCAAACATGTACATGTACCAATACAACAAACATGACCATTACACACAAGACATGATTTCAGGTAATAGGACAATAGATAGCAGCTTTGTTTTCTGGAACATATATAGGACTTCAAGTAAACTGGTGATGCTTCAGTGCATTCTATTTGCAAATATCACTGCACTAATTGACTTCCTGTAATCTAAATAAAACTGATTTAATGAGTTATGACACGATAATCCACTTTTGCCCACTGTACATGCACATTATGCTTGCAAAGGTGTATTTTTTCGAGAACAAAATAGTTGCAGGTCTGCTAACACTCCCTGTATACGTTTACAGGAACAAAGTATGAGTTTTTTTTATGGGAATTATAGAGCCAGGTTAAACTTTAATTATTTTAAAATTTATTTACATGAATGGAATTAAATGTAGTAGAAAACTTTTAATCTTGGGTTTGAGTGACTTTTTATGGAAAACTCCTTGTACTTTCTGAGTGGCTCTAAGCTCTGCACAATTTATTTTTTTTCTTGAAACTTTCAATTTAAGAACAATGCCACAATACTGTAGTCTTTCTTTGCTTAGTTTAAGTAGCCTTTCAAAGAAATATTGTCAAAAATTCCCTCAGCAGAGGTGTGCATGTGCTTTGCTTCTACAGACTTAATACAAGTTCTGTTATCGTCTGCCATTTTGATATTGAAAAGTCCAGAAAATTAAGTGCCAGGCCCCCCTTGTGGTATAAAGTTAGACAATTCGTAAACTTTTAACTGTACTAATCAAGGCCTATTAAGTTCCTATTGAAAAACACAATAATCAGTTCTTTGATTATAGGGAAGCATTTCCTACAACTTTAGGAGGATTTATAACTTCAAGAGTTCCAGAATAAAATAACTTTTTCTACCAAACCAATAATCATTGGGGCAAATGTGAAAATTTTCTACCTGATTTTAATTAAAAAAATACATTAATTTTGCTACTAAGCCATTGTTTTGAAAACAGTGGGGCCTTATTTTTCACTTTTTATACTCAGAATTTACACTGTAAGGTAAAGTTGTATCCTGTGTCAGTTGAGATGCGATAGCTGTTGAAGCAAGTTTATGAAATCTGTTTGCTTTCTGACTGTTATTAATCGTACTTTCCGGGGACATAAATTAAGTGCATTAGGACCCATTAGGACTTTTTAACTTTCGCATCATTTAGGTGTTTTATGATGTCATTCCACTCAATTATCCCCAAAGTAAACAAGTTTGAATGCTTTACATGCCAGGTAAATCTGATTACCACTGAGCGAACACTTTTTGAGATATATAGAGAGGACACTCCCCTGGCCTGGCTCAAAAGCAAAATAAGGCCAGGCCTAATAGGATTTTAACCCTAAAATAAAATGAGAATAACTGAATCAGGTGATTGCTCTGGTTGAGACCATGAAAGCATCCGTAAGTTAGTAAGTAACTTTATTTTACCAGGGAAGCCCATTCAGCAAGAAGGCTGGTATTAGATAGGGGCCCAGGGGAATAAAGATATTTACAATTTATGAAATCTAAAATTCAAATAAAAAA
>JAHPZR010010471.1:0-13389 GCA_019787425.1 Platygyra sinensis | reverse complement strand
CACAACAAAATTACAAATCTCTGATAGCAGGAGCGGTTTATATACCCAGGACAAAAACAGGAAATGCTATAAATGACCAACAAACTGTCTTATAACACAGTGTGTTGCATGAAGACTCACCTCATTTTGGGAGCAGGCTGACGTAGTGCACTTCATGAACATGGCCCAGCACAAGTGGGTTGGGGTTTATCACATGACCATCAGGCCTGATAGTAAGATCACAGTGATTTGACTGACTGCTAATCACGTCAATGCACGTTTCATAGCAATTTGCAGTCCCATAGAGAATCACGTGATCACCCCATGCGCCATCTTGCTCCATGCTGGAAAGGTAATCAGCCCATGATTGATATCCATCAATGAAGTTAAACAGATCTGTTCCATCTGGCTGTAAGAAGAGAGAATAAAAAGACTAACTTTTAATAAGGTTAGTACACATTGTGTAGTCAAAGCTGCTAAAAGTAATCGTTTAAGTTTGCTAGCGTCAAAAACTACCTTCGAAAGATCACCACTCATCATCATTTTATTAGAATAATTTCCATAAAAGAAATTTATAAATTTATACAACCCACATGTAGCAAAGCTAATCGGGGAGGGTTGTATAAATTATAAAGATGCAACTCATAACTCATAAAGATGCCGCTTCATGCAAAACTGAGTTTTTTTGCATACGTTATTTCAAATCGACCAAAACAATTATGGAAGGATGCTTCACGTGTCAAAACAAGTCAGTCTGCCAAAAATTAGCTTGATCCTGCAAAAAATGAAAATCAGCCAAAAACCAATACACGCCCTTTTTGCACAAAGGCC
Source organism: Platygyra sinensis (assembly GCA_019787425.1). Lineage (NCBI taxonomy): Eukaryota > Metazoa > Cnidaria > Anthozoa > Scleractinia > Merulinidae > Platygyra > Platygyra sinensis. Next base: position 12,579 of record JAHPZR010010471.1, on the reverse strand, counting down.
TTCAATTATGGGTTTTGTGACATGATCAAGAGGACAATTTAGCTGTATCTTAAATTAATTTTGATGATGGGATGGGGGGTTAAAATGAAAAAACTTTCTGTGGAAGGAAGGGTATAGATGTTTTCTGGAACTTAACACATTTTAAAGGTGATGGCAGAAAAGTCCCTTTCCAAATTTATGTGTGTAATTCACAGCAATTTAAAGACAACTAATCAGCACTCCAAAAAATAACACAAATTCCAGCTTTCCCTTGTGACTAATAGCTCTAAAAATTTGCTTGCCCTGGCAGGTCTTTGTTTGCTGGTTTAATAATTTAGCTGGCACACAAATTGCCTTATCCCTTGTCTAACAGACAAGTGACAGTGAACTTTTCTTGCCCAGAAGGAAAATCTACTTTCAGCACTTTTTTTTAAGACATGCTTATGTGCAGCTCCAGAAAATATCCGTACCCACACCGAAGAAGGTCGTCAAAAATTTTGAGGGGACGGGGGATCTGAATAGCAGAACTTTTAAATGGAATGTATGAAGCTAAACTGGAAATTCCAGGGGGGAGGGCAGTACAAACCAAATAACCATCCTTGGAGGAGGAATGGATATTTTCTGTAACCACACAATCACAGTATATGGTAAGGCAAAGTATTGTGACAGCTTAGCTGATTCCAAGTCTAATAGTCCAGTTTCGAATTTGCCATGACTGCTGAATAACAGCACTGACAACGCATTTGTACAGGGTTAGCCTCGACCTGAAAAAAATATTTATAAATACCGGCAGGAAGATCCCACAAATTTGCAAATTGAACAATACACAGAGCAGTGAACAGGTCATCTTCTCCCTGGAAATTGTGAATATTTTACTACAGGTCAAATGCGTTGACGGTGCTTTTATTCGGCGGTCATGGTGAATTCGAAACTGGACTTTTGCTGGAGTGTTGATCATGTGCAACACTAGTCTCCTTCGCCGCCGCTCGGGCCGGAGTCACGTAACGCTCCCCGTCCCCACGCGGCTGCTTCAAACCGAGAAACATTCCTTTCTCGGAAATAAACCAATCAATGTGTGGCTTTCATTTCCTTGCGAATGTTCGCGCCTGTGATTGGTGCAGCGTAACCAAAGACAACTAAAACGAGAGGCTCATTGGTCCGAGCAAACAAAAGCGCAAAACACTGAGAAAGGAATGTATGTCGGTTTGAAGCAGCCGCGTGGGGACGGGGAGCGTTACGTGACTCCGGCCCGAGCGGCTGCGAAGGAGACTAATGGAACACATAAACCAAGCCACATGTGAAGATTATTTTAACCAGAATACGCATATGACAAAAAATACTAAACTTACCAGTTTTGGGTTCTTTCTGAGGTACTGCACTATGGATTGTCTTAATTCTCCATGTGGGATCTTGATTCCTTTCACAAAGTTTAGCTGTTCAGACAATGCATAAAACATGCAGTTTCCTGACCCTTCATTGTCAGAAATCACAAAGCCTTTGTCTGATGCAATCTTCTCCAACTCTGCCAATAGGTCAATATTACTGCTGACCTTGCTTACATCACGTTGCATTTGCTGAAGATTCAAGAACATTCGCCCAGGCAGATCTAAAAAGAAAAATGTATAAATTGAGGCTATTGTACAGGGGTACTCACTGGCACCTTTGTTAAAGAGGGAAGGGGTCATCTGTTTCTTCAAATACTATTTGAGACCAAAGTACCTTATTTTTATACCTGTTACTATAGTAAAATTAACCCAGTTTGCAAATGGCAGTGTAGTCTTACATACACTGTGATGCCCCAATTGAAAAGATTACATTAACAGAAAAACGTAAATGCTTACACTGTACATGGTAAGCATGTTTCTGGTGTTTTTTTTTAAAGTTTCGTACACACTAACAAAAATGGGTTTCTCAGTGAACAAAACAAATACAATAAAAATATAATAACAATAGAATGAATTAAAAATTTTATCACTATCCTTGTTTCAACAATTTGTCATTCATCTTTGCTTTTATGAATTTTGTTTAAGTTTTCTGAACCTTTGCACAGTTTTAAATCTTTATCTCACAAATTTTATAAAAATACTATCCTGTATTGAAATGTCCTCTGATAAGCAAGCAGCTTTATATAAAGGAATGCCACAACTGCAACCTTAAGTCAATTGTCATTACAAAATTTAGAGTAGAGCAACATTGCAAAATCTGAGCAACTTTCTAGCCTGTGTGTAGGCTCTTCACAAGGGCAAGAAAACAAAAGAAAGGGGAAGAATAGCCTGCCTGCATTGCTTAGAATTGTGAATGATGCTCTCCAGAAACCCTGCTGATGTGATGCAGAGTGAGTTGCGAAAAATCGGTCAATCAACATGCACCAGGAGGATACGGCTGTAAACATTGTAAAACAAACACCAAAAAAAAAAAAAACAGTTGGAAAATTTGATTTTTACCAAGTCCTGTGAGCAAGACAACCTCACTATGTCGCTTGACCTTCAAATTAAAATAAAATTAAAATATTCTGAAATTTTGGCATAAACAGCTCTAAAGTTCATCTCTATGGGCCATCATTTTGCTTTTCTTAACAAAAGCCGATCACAGTTGGATAATGTCACCATGGCAATGTATGAATCTCAACCCATCAGGAGGCAGGCTATTCTTCCCCTAATTCCTCTTCTCTGTTCTTGCCACACAAAGAGCCTGCTTGAAGGCTAACAACTTTCAGATCAAAACAGCTCAAAAATCAAACCCTTTGGCTCCCACACACCCATATAGCTCATTTCTGGCAGGACTGCCTTCCCATGTTAAGTTCAATGTTTACAATGTTATTCCAGAAAATTTTTGCTTCATCCTAGAGTGTTTGAAAAGGAATTAATTAAATTCATCAATCTGTCCCCACACTCCATTAGCACCTTTGCATGCCCCCCTTTTATAGCAAGACAAGGACACTTCACTTCACCCGCTTTAGCCCCACCCCAAATTTGGAGACACTCTTGTTATAGCAGACACTATTAGGATGTTCTCAGGTGTCCATAATAGTGTCCATGCGTCTGTCCAGTTATAGACAATGAATTTCATCATAACATTGTCAAAGTAGTCTAAGGATCCACTCAGCTATCGCCTCGTGGATCCACAGCTACTTTGACAATGTTATGACGAAATTCATGATCAATAACAGGACAGACGCATGAAAAACTGACGTCAATTTGTTAATGTGTACACCAAAAAAGAATTGATGTGAAAATAAACATCTTAGGAGTCTTGGAATTTGACACATCATGAAACGCAGACTGTAATTTTACAAAATTATGTTACATGAGAAGTATGTGGTGTTAATTTTATCCATATTCAAAACAATATATAGCGAGAAATAGACCCAAAAATATTGTTTTCCTGCTCTGGAAACATGTAGCTGCGAAGTTCGGGGGAGCGGCACGAAAGATTCCATTTTTGTGAATTTTTAACTTGTGCTCTGAGTACAGAAATTTTAATATATTTTTATAGTTTTAAATCATGTTTCCAGAGCAGGAAAACAATATTTTTGGTTTTATTATTATTTTTTTATTTCTTTGACTATTGGTCAGCTAACAAAGTTTGGGGGAGCCGAACGAAATATTCCATTTTTTGTCAATTTTTAACTTGTGCTCTGAGTACAGAAATTTTAATATATTTTTATAGTTTTAAATATATAGCGAGAGTTCATAATTGAAGGAGTCATTTGAAGTCAAATCTGTGTAGTTTTTGCCTGGGATTTGAATTTTGTTGGTAATAGCGAGAGTCCGTATTAGCAGGGTGTCTGCAAGGCAAGAGCTGACTGTACAATTTCTTTCATCAAACCACTTGATAAAGAGCTAAAACCTTATTGAGGAAAAGTTAAAAAACACACGTTCAGAATTACTCCAACAGCTTTTCAGAAAGACTCCTTTTGTAGAAAGAAAAATCGTTATATCTTTACTAGGATGCCCTCCACCCTCACCCCCCAACTTTAGAACAGATCTGAATCCACTGATCATCTGTGGGGTTGCATAACTTCATAGAGGGACCACTCAGTGGAGGATTATTTAAAAGAGTGCCACTTAACAGAAGGCTGCTTATAATAGAGGTTTGACTGCTAATTATGGATGATAATGATACAGAAAAAAATCAATTAAGTCAAAGTCTTACCATAAACCAAACTCCACATCTTCTCAACAAGGGCTTCACACTGTTTCTTCCAGCTGAACTTCTCTTCATAGGATGTCCGCAGTCTTTGGATCTCCTGCAGTCTCTCTGTTCTGTCTTTCAGACGTACGGCTCTAATTGCCTTGGCCCAGTCTTTAGGGTCAGCAGAATCCACCACAAATGGCTTGCCTAGTGGTAAAGTGCACAGTGTATTTCCAAATCCTGAGTTTCCACTCACAAGAATGGGAAGACCAGCAGACAAGGCTTCCAGTGCAGTTAATCCAAATCCCTCTGTCCTGGATGGCATGATGACAAGGTCAACTTCACAAAACAACTCTTTCAATCTTTCCTTCCTTTGTATAAATCTTCGGACAAACAACTGATTTCTAGATATTCCACTTTGCAGCAAGTTTTCAGCAACTTCCTCCTGTTTCCCATCTGGTGCACCAACAAACACCAGATGATATGAGCTGTCTTTCAGTTCAACTATTGCTTTAGCCGCAATGTCGTATCCCTTGAGACTGAAGTCTTCAGGATCACCACGGCCAAAGGTCAACACCTTAAACTTGTCACGCTCATTAGTTGCTTGCGTGATGTCTGAAAACTCACTGAATATGCCAGGTGTCAGCTCAATGATGTCTTGGTGTTTCTTGCAAAACCGTAGGTAAGAGGAGTATGCCTCAGTCAACTTGGGTCCAACTGCTGCCACAGCATCTGCCAATTCACACAATTCTATTTCAATTCTGTTCTTCTCTTCACCTTTGGAAATGGCCTTTGGATAGTTTTTGTACATTCCAAGTTCTTCAGGAGCAGTATGCAGTACTTGTACCCACTTACATTTGTGTGATTTTCTGATGAATTGGGCTTGTTTACCAAGCTTCCCTCCATGACCCACTATGATGTCAATGGTAAGGTCTTCTGGTGGGGAACTCAGCCAGTCAAGGGGGTCATCGTAGCCTGGAAGTCTGTCTGCTTCTCTAATGGAAACATTGTGGCTTTCAGCAGTTATTTTCCCTTCTTCAGAACAGGAAGATTTTGGTACTAGGATGGTGACTTTTACTTGCTTGTGCCGGGCCAATTCTGTGGCAAGCTCTCTGTTTACGGTTGACAAGCCTCCCTTAGATGAATCCAACTCACTGGCCAACAGAGTAACACTCAATGCTGTACCTGACTTCACTTGATTTTCTTTTGCTGATGCATCTTGTGTAATGGGAACTCTGGTAGAAGGACTCAAATCCTACAACAGAACCACACCTACAATTAAAGCTAGACTCTGGGTTAGGTGGTCTGAGATTGAGATTGAGCAGGGTCACTGTGTCGTGTTTATGGGAGCCACACTTTGCTCTTACTGGCACTCTCTCCACCCTACTTTAAATACCGAGTATAGCAAATTTTGCACTGTCAGTAATCCTTAATTGAACTAGCATCCTCCAAAGGGAAGTAAAAAAACAACTACTGTTTAATGTTACAGGAACCTATATGAACTCTACCAGTGTGCAGGACTCTTAACCTGATGGAGACTTTGTAAAATAAAAGGCACAATAGGTACCCAATTGGCAAATAATGTTCTGTAGCATCTTAATGATTATTGTCAACATTAATCAGTCAAGCAAACTGGCCTTGGGGACAGGTCAAAAAGTACAAGGGGGGGGGGGGGTGGGTGGTGGGCCAGAGCATTTCAAAATGTGGTGGTTAGAAAACACATGACCCACCCCTAAATGAAGGTTCAAAATCACATGACCCACCCCCCTATAAGACATGACATTTTTGGTTGCATAATCTGACAAAATCACCTTTTTAGGTTGAAATTGTGGTATTATTTACACTTTAGATTTATTTCTTAACAACAATACAAAATCAAGCAAAAATACTATTGTTTTCCATTATCCTTGTACCTTTGAGTCATGACTGTAAACTCTAAGAAAACTTGACATTTTAATTTTCACACTAGGCCTCAAGGCACACAGAGCAGTGATCCATCTAGAAAACCGCTGTAGTGAGTCCTGGGAGTAATAAAGCCAGATGACTCCCAGATCTTCATGTATGTGTCCCGTATCCTTGGGGACAAATAGTATGTAGACACAATATCATAGCAACTCTCCAGTCTTCTTTACTGTAGCTCGATTAAAAATATATCACCACTGTTTGTTTATATTATTAATCATGTAAACCCAAATTAGCCATTTGCAGTTCTTGAATACCAGTATGTCAACTGAGTGCGGTATTTTAACTATTTCTGCCCTGCGACTCCTTGCTAAATTCGTTAGCTTTTGTACAGATTTTACAATACATAAAGTGTCATCTCCTTTGTACACCAGCCAAGTGTACTTTTTCAAATATGTCTCGAAAAGTTTTTGTCCTTTGAAACTGAAAGGAGTTACTAACCAATAAAAGCAAGTGACACACTCAAACATTAACCCATGGTCTGCCAAGTGCCTTAGTGTGGAGCTGGGGCTTTAAAGTGCATATGAAGTAAAAAATAATCTCTGCTTATTTGAAAGGCGTTTCAAAGTAAAGAAGAATGGCGTTTTCCTTTTTGGAATACCTTTTTTCTTTCAGAGATATTTACGTTTTTGGATTATGCAAATGAGGAAAGTGATGACGTCATAGGTGCTTCCACTAAAACAGTACAACACTCAATCAAGAATATCTCCAGAAATATTGGAGCAGTGTTCTTTAAACATGGCACCAGAGACGTACATCACAAAAGAAACAGAATGACCCCTACTATGTCGTTGCTATGGCAACACTCTCGGCCCTAGACTCTTTCTGTGAAAAACCAAATATTCCCATTTGCAATCATTGAAAGTGGGACAGAGGGGCTAACTCGGCACACAAATGGTTCCCATATTCTCTAACTATCCGCCATTGGATTGTTGAGAGTGGATGATCCTTGTTTAGTATAAAATCTGGGATTTTTAGTCTTAATTAAAACAGGACCAGCGTCCTAACTGTTGTCATGGCAACAACACGGCAGGTGTCATTTTGCATCTTTTGTGATGTGCAGTCCTGATGCCAAGTTTGAAGAACACCGCTTTAATATCTCTAGAGATATTCTTGATTGAGTGTTGTACTGTTTTAGTGAAACCACCTATGACATCATCACTTAACTCACAGAAACGTAAATATCTCTAAAACAAAAAAGATATCCTCAAAAGAAAAACCCAATTCTTCAACACTTTGAAAGGCCTTTCAAATAGGTGGCAATTATTTTTTACTTCATAGGCACTTTAATGGAGGGGTGCTTCACACCCGTCTTGGCAGTAAAGGGCAGACTACATAGGGTTCTTAGTCCTATTTCTTCCTGTCGGGTATGCTTTACTGACGAGGCCTAATAAGGCAGAAACAGCTGTCTGTCGCTGCCGCTGGCCGGGTGATATGGCTGTGCGCATGCCTTAGGTACTGGCCAGACTATGGGTTGGTGTTTGAGTGTGTCACTTGCTTTAACTGTTTGAAAGGAGTTACCTTTGTTGTCGATTGTGTCAAATGTGTGCCAATTCACATAAGAAAAAAACAGGATGACCCATCCCTTACCAAGAGTTCAAAAATTGATGACCCACCCCCTCTCTACTCTGGCCCACCCTCCCCCCAATACTTTTGACACACATCATTTCTCCAGACAAATAATTTAACCTCCAACATACATAGAATTAATCAAGAGGCCTGAAGGTAATATAAATCCTAGGGGGTGGAGGGCAGGGGAGGGGAGGATGAGGAACAATTACTTGAGAAGGGGGCAGTACCCAAAGAGGTCCAATCCCTCAGTAATTAAACATTTTTCTCATAAAAGGTAATCCTTTCAGATTCCCCCCATACAAAAAAGTGGTGCTCCTTTGGTACAGTACCGCTCAAAAGTAACTTGACAGTCCCCCAAGACTCGATACTCGATCCTCAATAGTTTCAAGTATCGAGTCTCGAGGATCGAGTTGCGAGTCGAGAAAGTTAATGAGCTTGTCGCTTGACTGATCTCTCGAGAAATTAATAGCGAAGCGCGCGAGTGACATCATGACTCAGACAAGACTCAGACAAACAAACTGGAATGGTGGATGATTTTGAAGATTTCTTTCGGGCAAGAGCTGGTGTTCCTAAAACACTTGTGAAACAAAAATTTCGCTTACACTCCCTGTATTTCCCTCAGAACAAGCTTATGTCGACTGAGTCTCACGGAGAATTCAGTGATTTGCATTCTATTTTTCGACTTCGCGCGCTTCGCTATTACCCAAACAGGCCGCAAACCAAATACGCGTACATGCAGACTACCAGTCTTGCAAGCAAATGTTCCGCTCACGTTGCAATCCGAAAACAAATAATTACCAAGGTGTGCGACCAATTCGATTGTAAACACTGATAAGGGCACGAGGGTGTTTTGTTGCGATCGGTTATGCTAGCGAATGAATGAATCTCGCGCCAAAATAAATTATGTTGGTGGGTTTTCTCGATTGAAAATACATTGGCTTGCATTGCAGCGTGAAAAAAGAACACGTTCTAATTGGCGATCAAAACGTTGCATGTTTGTCTGTCGGAATACACTAACCGATCACGGAAGTATTCTCGCAGTAAATAAATTTTATGCCTGCACGAATTTGGTCAAATTTATTTTTAAAAGTTTTGTGAGCTGTAATCTTCAATTTCAGGCCTTCTACATTCGAAACAGCACTTTCAGGGCTCGAGAAAAACCCTGTCCAGGACAAGTAGATTTTCTCTTTGGGCAAGAAACTTTCTCTTCTTCCTTGCCCGACGGGCAAGGACCCAGGCAAGCCGTTCGCCGACTAAATTTTTGATAATGATTTTGAGAAGAAAAGGTAACCTTTAGGCTCAAGGGTAATCAAGTGTTTAGACAAAGCAAATGGCGAAAACTGCAATATTTATAGCTGTTTTGTTGATTGCGTGACGCGCGCTCACGGCTCAGAAGTGGTTGCCTAGCCGATGATCAAAATCTGCCCCGATCAAATTTCTTTCCAGGATAAAAATAGCCGCGTTGGGAACGAAAACGCTGTGTTTAATAATTTATTTCTTAAGATAAGCAATTTTCTGCGAGCACTTTTTTAGTTTCTCTGTAAAAAACTTCACTCAACAATGATATATTTAATAAAACTGTAGAAATTGTACACGAAAAATGAGAAGTCGCATATTTCTACCGCGAAAACGAAGCCAGCACTTTTTATGCTGATATCTAAATCTCTGTTTTTGGCGAAACATGCAAGTTGGGCGCCGCCGCCCGAAATGAAAAGTGTTACATTATTTTAAAAAAAGAAATGGATAAGTCAGTCAAAAAATACTTTCAGGGTTCCTGGAAGATGACTTACATGTAGAATAGTGTTTCTTTTATACAAAGACGTTTTCCCTCGACTGAAACTATTTTTCATTCACGTAAATGAAAAAAATATGCTCTTGCCGGCTTTTCAAAATTCGACACTGTGCCTGCATGTGTCAAAACCGAAGTGGGAAGGCGATTTGTCGTTTGCATGTAATTCTGCGTGTTATAAATTTGTCTCGCTTCTCTTAACAATGATTTCGTGGACCTAGACAAGATGTAGGTGAACATTCAAGGAATCAAACATGAAGTAAACAAACACGTTGCGCTTCGATTGCGGCTAGACTCCATGGCGCTGCTCGTGCTGCTGTCGGCTAAGTACTAGAAGCAAGGAGCTTTTACTTCAGCAATTTTGTAAACGGCTCTGCATGTGAAGGGTTATCCTCATTTACCGGTAAGTTTCCATCATCGACTGCAGGTCTACATTTAGTTTTGAACTCAAGTTGTCTCCAAAAAAAAACACGTTTAGTCCGCTATCATATGGTCGAATGTTTTCATGCGATAACGATCAAGGCACTTTAGGTGTGAGCAGTACTGTAAAGTGTATTATTCTTCCTTTGAGAAATAAATCGTTTCCTTGAAACCCTTTCGAGTTGTTGCATATTCGAGAAAGCCTTGTTTCTCGAACCTCGAGACTCGATCCTCGAATGTTTCGAGCATCGAGGCTCGAGGATCGAGCCCCGAGGTTCAAGTTCTGAGTGTCAACTTACTTTTGAGCGGTACTGTATAATACACTACACAAAGGAAAGGTTTCCCGTACCTTTGGACATTACTGGTAGAAATTCTACAGAATTCTTAAACAGGATCCCACAGGATCTTGTGTAGGATCCTAAACACGTTTTTACAGGATTTCTTTTCAAGTCTAAAGCATTTTAACTAAAATACCACTCCTAGTTAGTATCCTTGGCCTAATGAATCCTCACACAGGATCCTACCAGTCAAGATCGTGTAACATCCTCTATATAACATGTAACCAGTGGTATTTTCAACTTTTGAAATCACCAGCTCCTTCCAGGCAGAGCTCCCTGTATATTCCATTAAAGACAATACCCCTTCCACCCTATGTTAGATTATAAATCCCTATTATAAATCACATACCTGGCTTGTTCTCTTCAAGAACCATTTCTCCAGGCCACAGACAGTGCGCAGATCATCACAGAACGTCTCCATACAGATCAGTGGTTGATCCTCTTTCATTTCAAGGAGGTGGAAGCACTCCTCATCATCACATGACACTCTTCCATGGTTAGAACACTTTTGACCAACCCCATCTTTCCCTTGATGATGACAGTATGGGCAGGCTACATACAACTTATACTGCAGTCCACTCAGGTATGGCAGCTCCTGTGACAAGGTTTGCAAAGTTTTTTCTACAAACACCCTCACTTGAGTAGCTAGTTCTTCTGACTTCTCTGCTGAAACCTGACAACTTTGCAGTTTTTGCCTAAGTACGATCTTGATGAAACTCTTCTTGCAAATGACAATTAAATCATGGATTTGTTTTCCAATAACAAACCATGCTCCATTTTGGTACAGCTTGGGATGCTGCAAGGGCCATGTCTTACAACACCAACGAATGAATCGTGACACAAGCTGTGAGAACAGACCATGAGGGACAAAGCCATGTAGAAAATGAATATACAAAGGACAAGGATCAGCATGAGATGGTGCCATTTGACAAAGGTCTTTAGGAGGTGTCTTCAGTTGAGCTGGTACAAAATACTTTACATCACTTGGAGATGGTGAGAACTTGGCAATCAAACCAAACTGCTCCATCATGTCCAAGATGTCATCTTTAATAACACCTTGTTGAATAAACTTAGAAAAGGCATAGTCAACAAGTTCCATGCAGAGGATGCCATTTTTCTTTAGTTCCTCCCAGTACTTTCTATGTAATGCATCCTAAAGAAAATAAAACATCAGAATAACATTTAGGCATGCACTTATCAGTATACATTCAGCTACGGTACCTAGCACAAGAATGAAGGTTCTGTTGACAACGGCTTCCTTGCAAGTACTGGGTAGTTCTCTCAAATGGCAAATAATACATTTAAACACAATTGCTACTAATCTTGCAATCTGATTGGCTAATATGCTGTCGTCAATGAGAGTCCAGACAACAGTACTTGCGTCAATGTGTAATCCAATGCCATTTACAACTTGCACTCTGAAAACAACATTTTCTTTGACGTTGATATTGGGGTAAAAAACAAATCAGTTGAGTGCGGTCTGTACTCTTGTTGATGATAGACGTCATCACAGTGGTCAATGTTTGTAGTGGACTCACGAGGGTGCACCTGGTGAGTCCACTACAAATTTTGACCACTGCAGCCTCGCGAGTCCACAAAATTTTGACCACTGTGATGACGTGTGTTGTTGCCAACAAGTGTACAGTCACACTAAACCACATTCGATTTATTATGCCATGAATGCTGCTATAAAAACACAACTTCTGGACGATAAATTCATTTTAAATGAGGATTGCCTCTTCATGTGGCAGACAAACCTAGTACATGTATCTTAGAGGCTTTGCATCATGCAAAATCACACATCATCATCCTTTTAAGGGTTGGCCAAATTAACAGAAAGATGAACTATTCTGACACTCAAAAAGGTGCTTTGAAGGTGAACATCAGGTAAAGGTAAAGCAATTTAATTTTCTTACCATTTCATTAAAGTGTGGAATGGTTATCAGCTGCTTCAATAGGTCAATCAGCCACTGAGCCTTCAGAACAACTGTACTGCGGTGCTTGATAATCATACCAAGGCCATGGTAGAAGATGATCATGCCATCAAAGTCATCTGCATCTTCTATAAAGCAATGCTTTTTGGCATAGTTCTGGAGTTGCTCTATGTGTCTGTGATAAATTTGTTGAGCTATCAAAGCTTCGATCACCTTTTCAAACAGAAACCATCTAAAAGGCAAACATGGAAAATGCATCACATTTCATTGACAAGGCATTACAGGGCTCGAAGTTAGCAACCAACTGGTCGCATATGCGACTAGATTTTTGGCTGTGCGCCTAAAAAATCATGTGTGGTCGCACCACCGTGCCTTAAAAGCCAAAGTACAGTGCGACTTCTCTAGCGCTTACTTACCTGACCACACTAATGTACTCCGATTTATAAATATA
>JAHPZR010010467.1:17500-20035 GCA_019787425.1 Platygyra sinensis | reverse complement strand
GTGGTCTGAGATTGAGATTGAGCAGGGTCACTGTGTCGTGTTTATGGGAGCCACACTTTGCTCTTACTGGCACTCTCTCCACCCTACTTTAAATACCGAGTATAGCAAATTTTGCACTGTCAGTAATCCTTAATTGAACTAGCATCCTCCAAAGGGAAGTAAAAAAACAACTACTGTTTAATGTTACAGGAACCTATATGAACTCTACCAGTGTGCAGGACTCTTAACCTGATGGAGACTTTGTAAAATAAAAGGCACAATAGGTACCCAATTGGCAAATAATGTTCTGTAGCATCTTAATGATTATTGTCAACATTAATCAGTCAAGCAAACTGGCCTTGGGGACAGGTCAAAAAGTACAAGGGGGGGGGGGGGGTGGGTGGTGGGCCAGAGCATTTCAAAATGTGGTGGTTAGAAAACACATGACCCACCCCTAAATGAAGGTTCAAAATCACATGACCCACCCCCCTATAAGACATGACATTTTTGGTTGCATAATCTGACAAAATCACCTTTTTAGGTTGAAATTGTGGTATTATTTACACTTTAGATTTATTTCTTAACAACAATACAAAATCAAGCAAAAATACTATTGTTTTCCATTATCCTTGTACCTTTGAGTCATGACTGTAAACTCTAAGAAAACTTGACATTTTAATTTTCACACTAGGCCTCAAGGCACACAGAGCAGTGATCCATCTAGAAAACCGCTGTAGTGAGTCCTGGGAGTAATAAAGCCAGATGACTCCCAGATCTTCATGTATGTGTCCCGTATCCTTGGGGACAAATAGTATGTAGACACAATATCATAGCAACTCTCCAGTCTTCTTTACTGTAGCTCGATTAAAAATATATCACCACTGTTTGTTTATCCATTTTGAAATCACTGGTGGTCCCTGTAATCCGATTGGCTCAAATTTATGAGGTGCCATTACCGCCAAAATTCAGCCCTCCCAATTTTTGTAAATGGTGCCTTTATTTTTGTAAATGGTGCCTTTATTTTTGTAAATGGTGCCTTTATTTTTGTAAATGGTGCCTTTCGTTTTTGTAAATGGTGCCTTTAATTTTTGTAAATGGTGCCCTACGTTTTTGTAAATGGTGCCTTTCGTTTGTGTAAATGGTGCCTTTCGTTTTTGTAAATGGTGCCTTTCGTTTTCAAATGATGCTTCTATTTTGGTAAATGGTGCTGTCATTATTGTAATTGGCGCTTTTATTTTCATTAAATGGTGTATATAAAACATGGTGCCTCAATCTATATTCATAAATGAAATCTCCGATTCTCGAATGTGATGTATTTTATTTTACAAAATGGTGCCTTTTTTATTCAGAAGTCTGGTGACAACATCAGATGACCTGACTGAGAAAGACTGGTCAAAGAGCACATTGCAAAATGGCCGACCCCGACTGTGTGGAAGGTCTTCGTAACCTTGTGTTGGGGGAAATTGAGAGTATTTCCCGTATCTTGGTAGGCCCTTCGCAAATGTTCGATGTTCAAGAAGCCCTAGAGAAGATTGACCAAATTGTTGAAGCTATTAATTGTTTAGATTCTGTCACTAGACTTCCGGAGGATGTTTATCGGGACCTTTCCATAGCGAGAGGAATCATCGAAAGGTCGAGGGCAACCTCGGCGAGAACTCCTCGAGTCAATACTGGCATTCCCGGACTATTAGTGATTCCACCCTGACAGTGCTTGGATTTTGTCCCAGTAGAAACAAAGTTAATAGAGAGAAACATCCAATGATCAATGCGAGCTTTATTAACTTTGAGTATACATGTGTTTCATGTGTATTTTTTTATCATCTTTTGAAGAGATTGCATTCGGTGAATCACAAAACACAGCCTATAAAATAATTAATACCGTATTTACCCGTGTATAATGCGCACTTTTTTCCCCCAAAATGAACACCTAAATACGAGATGCGTATTATACACGGAATCCTTTGTTTAGGCCCACGCGACATTAGAATAACAAAGACACTGAAACGTTCAATGTAATTGATCTTTAATTTGAAGGTAAACTAACCTGCCAATGACATGTTAACAATTTGGATCCTTGAATAAATTTAACTAAGTATTTAAGCGAATAGCTGATTGACAAAACGGTCACTTTAATCTTGAGCAATCGAACGTAAACATGGCTACAAAACTCACCGGAACAAAGCGTCAAAGTTACACAGTGTCTGATAAGTTACGAATCGTCAATTTCGCCGAACAGCATGGAAATCGTGCTGCTGAAAGAGAGTTCGGAGTATCTGAAAGTAACGTTCGCTTGTGGCGAAAGACCAAGGAAAACTTGGAAAAGATGCCTCGGTTGAAACGAGCGAATCGTGGTAATGAAAAGAACCGCTTTACAGTCGTGTTGACCTGTGCTGGCGACGGAAGCAAACTGAGACCAATGGTAATCTTCAAAAGAAAAACTCTCCCAAAGGTTGCCAACAAGCACGGAGTTGTAATCGCCGCTCAAGAGAAGGGTTGGATGGACGGTGAAGGAATGAAAACATGGATCGAGAAAGTTTGGCGTTCAAGGAGAGGTGG
>JAHPZR010010467.1:0-12500 GCA_019787425.1 Platygyra sinensis | reverse complement strand
TGCCTGCACGAATTTGGTCAAATTTATTTTTAAAAGTTTTGTGAGCTGTAATCTTCAATTTCAGGCCTTCTACATTCGAAACAGCACTTTCAGGGCTCGAGAAAAACCCTGTCCAGGACAAGTAGATTTTCTCTTTGGGCAAGAAACTTTCTCTTCTTCCTTGCCCGACGGGCAAGGACCCAGGCAAGCCGTTCGCCGACTAAATTTTTGATAATGATTTTGAGAAGAAAAGGTAACCTTTAGGCTCAAGGGTAATCAAGTGTTTAGACAAAGCAAATGGCGAAAACTGCAATATTTATAGCTGTTTTGTTGATTGCGTGACGCGCGCTCACGGCTCAGAAGTGGTTGCCTAGCCGATGATCAAAATCTGCCCCGATCAAATTTCTTTCCAGGATAAAAATAGCCGCGTTGGGAACGAAAACGCTGTGTTTAATAATTTATTTCTTAAGATAAGCAATTTTCTGCGAGCACTTTTTTAGTTTCTCTGTAAAAAACTTCACTCAACAATGATATATTTAATAAAACTGTAGAAATTGTACACGAAAAATGAGAAGTCGCATATTTCTACCGCGAAAACGAAGCCAGCACTTTTTATGCTGATATCTAAATCTCTGTTTTTGGCGAAACATGCAAGTTGGGCGCCGCCGCCCGAAATGAAAAGTGTTACATTATTTTAAAAAAAGAAATGGATAAGTCAGTCAAAAAATACTTTCAGGGTTCCTGGAAGATGACTTACATGTAGAATAGTGTTTCTTTTATACAAAGACGTTTTCCCTCGACTGAAACTATTTTTCATTCACGTAAATGAAAAAAATATGCTCTTGCCGGCTTTTCAAAATTCGACACTGTGCCTGCATGTGTCAAAACCGAAGTGGGAAGGCGATTTGTCGTTTGCATGTAATTCTGCGTGTTATAAATTTGTCTCGCTTCTCTTAACAATGATTTCGTGGACCTAGACAAGATGTAGGTGAACATTCAAGGAATCAAACATGAAGTAAACAAACACGTTGCGCTTCGATTGCGGCTAGACTCCATGGCGCTGCTCGTGCTGCTGTCGGCTAAGTACTAGAAGCAAGGAGCTTTTACTTCAGCAATTTTGTAAACGGCTCTGCATGTGAAGGGTTATCCTCATTTACCGGTAAGTTTCCATCATCGACTGCAGGTCTACATTTAGTTTTGAACTCAAGTTGTCTCCAAAAAAAACACGTTTAGTCCGCTATCATATGGTCGAATGTTTTCATGCGATAACGATCAAGGCACTTTAGGTGTGAGCAGTACTGTAAAGTGTATTATTCTTCCTTTGAGAAATAAATCGTTTCCTTGAAACCCTTTCGAGTTGTTGCATATTCGAGAAAGCCTTGTTTCTCGAACCTCGAGACTCGATCCTCGAATGTTTCGAGCATCGAGGCTCGAGGATCGAGCCCCGAGGTTCAAGTTCTGAGTGTCAACTTACTTTTGAGCGGTACTGTATAATACACTACACAAAGGAAAGGTTTCCCGTACCTTTGGACATTACTGGTAGAAATTCTACAGAATTCTTAAACAGGATCCCACAGGATCTTGTGTAGGATCCTAAACACGTTTTTACAGGATTTCTTTTCAAGTCTAAAGCATTTTAACTAAAATACCACTCCTAGTTAGTATCCTTGGCCTAATGAATCCTCACACAGGATCCTACCAGTCAAGATCGTGTAACATCCTCTATATAACATGTAACCAGTGGTATTTTCAACTTTTGAAATCACCAGCTCCTTCCAGGCAGAGCTCCCTGTATATTCCATTAAAGACAATACCCCTTCCACCCTATGTTAGATTATAAATCCCTATTATAAATCACATACCTGGCTTGTTCTCTTCAAGAACCATTTCTCCAGGCCACAGACAGTGCGCAGATCATCACAGAACGTCTCCATACAGATCAGTGGTTGATCCTCTTTCATTTCAAGGAGGTGGAAGCACTCCTCATCATCACATGACACTCTTCCATGGTTAGAACACTTTTGACCAACCCCATCTTTCCCTTGATGATGACAGTATGGGCAGGCTACATACAACTTATACTGCAGTCCACTCAGGTATGGCAGCTCCTGTGACAAGGTTTGCAAAGTTTTTTCTACAAACACCCTCACTTGAGTAGCTAGTTCTTCTGACTTCTCTGCTGAAACCTGACAACTTTGCAGTTTTTGCCTAAGTACGATCTTGATGAAACTCTTCTTGCAAATGACAATTAAATCATGGATTTGTTTTCCAATAACAAACCATGCTCCATTTTGGTACAGCTTGGGATGCTGCAAGGGCCATGTCTTACAACACCAACGAATGAATCGTGACACAAGCTGTGAGAACAGACCATGAGGGACAAAGCCATGTAGAAAATGAATATACAAAGGACAAGGATCAGCATGAGATGGTGCCATTTGACAAAGGTCTTTAGGAGGTGTCTTCAGTTGAGCTGGTACAAAATACTTTACATCACTTGGAGATGGTGAGAACTTGGCAATCAAACCAAACTGCTCCATCATGTCCAAGATGTCATCTTTAATAACACCTTGTTGAATAAACTTAGAAAAGGCATAGTCAACAAGTTCCATGCAGAGGATGCCATTTTTCTTTAGTTCCTCCCAGTACTTTCTATGTAATGCATCCTAAAGAAAATAAAACATCAGAATAACATTTAGGCATGCACTTATCAGTATACATTCAGCTACGGTACCTAGCACAAGAATGAAGGTTCTGTTGACAACGGCTTCCTTGCAAGTACTGGGTAGTTCTCTCAAATGGCAAATAATACATTTAAACACAATTGCTACTAATCTTGCAATCTGATTGGCTAATATGCTGTCGTCAATGAGAGTCCAGACAACAGTACTTGCGTCAATGTGTAATCCAATGCCATTTACAACTTGCACTCTGAAAACAACATTTTCTTTGACGTTGATATTGGGGTAAAAAACAAATCAGTTGAGTGCGGTCTGTACTCTTGTTGATGATAGACGTCATCACAGTGGTCAATGTTTGTAGTGGACTCACGAGGGTGCACCTGGTGAGTCCACTACAAATTTTGACCACTGCAGCCTCGCGAGTCCACAAAATTTTGACCACTGTGATGACGTGTGTTGTTGCCAACAAGTGTACAGTCACACTAAACCACATTCGATTTATTATGCCATGAATGCTGTTATAAAAACACAACTTCTGGACGATAAATTCATTTTAAATGAGGATTGCCTCTTCATGTGGCAGGCAAACCTAGTACATGTATCTTAGAGGCTTTGCATCATGCAAAATCACACATCATCATCCTTTTAAGGGTTGGCCAAATTAACAGAAAGATGAACTATTCTGACACTCAAAAAGGTGCTTTGAAGGTGAACATCAGGTAAAGGTAAAGCAATTTAATTTTCTTACCATTTCATTAAAGTGTGGAATGGTTATCAGCTGCTTCAATAGGTCAATCAGCCACTGAGCCTTCAGAACAACTGTACTGCGGTGCTTGATAATCATACCAAGGCCATGGTAGAAGATGATCATGCCATCAAAGTCATCTGCATCTTCTATAAAGCAATGCTTTTTGGCATAGTTCTGGAGTTGCTCTATGTGTCTGTGATAAATTTGTTGAGCTATCAAAGCTTCGATCACCTTTTCAAACAGAAACCATCTAAAAGGTAAACATGGAAAATGCATCACATTTCATTGACAAGGCATTACAAGGCTCGAAGTTAGCAACCAACTGGTCGCATATGCGACTAGATTTTTGGCTGTGCGCCTAAAAAATCGTGTGTGGTTGCACCACCATGCCTTAAAAGCCAAAGTACAGTGCGACTTCTCTAGCGCTTACTTACCTGACCATACTAATGTACTCCGATTTATAAATATAAATTTAAACAGATATAACACAACCAGGCACCAAATAATAAAGTTGCACCATTTTTCTTTCATCTGGCTGTGTTCTATTCGTCACCTTTAAGCCTAATTGCCCAGTGGATTCTCCGAACTTGATTCTTCCCACGTTGTTATGGTGGCCATAGCGCTAGGCGCTCCTAGTGGAAAGTGTGGAGACTGGAGATGAGATTAACTCATGTTCTTGTTCTTTGTGTACAGAAAGCTGCCTTTTGTAAAGAAAGCTTTGTTTTCACTTGTCTGACATACAGAAATGTCCAGTGCTTTCGGAACTGGCCGCTCGACGAATTCCATAGCTTGAAAGCTAGCCAAATGAGCAAAGTTTGTGCTAGTTCTCAGGAATGCCCACATTTAGAAAAAATCAAGAACCTTCATGAACAGGATTTTCAAGGGCGAGGCAAGCAACAAGCAATTGGCAATTGGATAGTGACAATACTCAACGAAGCGACTTCAGTAGTTAATATCTAAGCTTAAATCTTGTGCAAAGTATCCAGATTCTTTTATTTGTTTCCATTGTGTTTTACGCTGCTAGAATAGGCCCATAGTGCAACATGAAGCCTGAGCCGCTCATTTTGGAGCATAATTACTAAGTATTCTTTTGGAGTAGGTGCTCCAAGTATTTGAAGCTGAGCACCTAAAAATTCAGCAGCGCACCTAAAAATTTACACCTGGTCACACAAGCACTCCTAAAGCGAAAAATAAACTTTGAGCCCTGCATTATTTTTTGCTATTTACTATAAAGATTGCCATACTGTTGCCACTCGACAAAGTTGTGACCTCTCATGCAAACACGTTCCGACCAGTTAACCCTTCTTAAACAGATAGCCATTTGTAGGCCGTTTATCAGCCGTTTCGAACGGACTGGCATGCCGTTCGAATGCCTCGAGCTCTCCATTCACAAAATTCATCACCCACTCGCAAGGCTCAAGCTTTCGGTTCGAAAAAAGTCATCAGCCGTTTGAACGGCTTTAGCTATCCGTTCGAGAAAATTCATCAGCCGTTCGAACAGCTCGAGCTCTCCGTTCGAAATAAATCATCAGCCGTTTGAACGGCTCGAGCTATCCATTCGAGAAATTCATCAGCCGCTCGAACAGCTCAAGCTATCCGTTCAAGAAAGTAATTCATCGGCTATTCGAACGGCTCAAGCAAAAAAAGAAAACAATTTTTTTTGGAAGCTGTTACATTTTACGAACAGCCATTACGTTTCTGTTCTTTGTTTACCTTCGCTTAATAAATCTCATTCCTGTCACAACTTTTCTCCCAAAACAAAATTTAAAAAACACCGCTCGTCAAAAATCATGTTTTCTCACTAACAATTAATTGCGGAGCATGTATAAATTTATATTCATTTGAAAGGTCAAGAATATGACTTTTCCCGGCTATTGTTTTTCTTCGAGGTGAACATACAGCTCAGATTACGAAGTCACACCGAACCCACGCGCTACACAAACTATCTTCAAAACTCTGCCTTTGAAGCAAAATATCACTCTCGCGTTGACAACTACCACAAATTAGCATCCTTATCAATCCAGCCTCATCAATCATGTTAAAATTTCAGCAAAATCGAACAAAACCAGAAGAAATTAATTGTTCTTTCGTATCTCATTCAATAGCCGAGTTCACTTAGGAAGAGCGGTCACCCATAGCAACCGAAAACCACACAAAGCGCCATTTTAGTCCAAAAAATTCAGGATTATTTCTTGGGAGCCAAAACTTTGAATGGGAACATCCTTTTCGAACTTTCCTGAGGTGATTTAGACGAAAAAATGACCTCTGACAGCTACAAAAGAAAACGAAACAAAAACCATAGCAGACAGCATAACGATTCAATAATTTATTCACGCATGTGAATCGAGAATGTCTCAAAATAACTTTAAAGATTGAGACAGAGATAAAGGCCTTAAACCACAACAGTTTAGCAGAAGTACATTTTCGTCGCTTGTTTCTGAATTAGAAACTGGGTTTGCTTTGTTTTCATTTTCGGTGACATGGAGGAAATTTCACTGTTTACAAATTATTATTACTACCTTGCATCCCGGAGTCCCAGACCTGCGGTGTGGAAACGGCGTGAACTGAGCTTGTTTGAAATGGCTTTTTCTGTCCGCATTGTACACAGGATAGAATTTAAGAAGTTCGCTTCTGTAGGCGACTTTCAAGCTTCCTTGATTACCGTAAGTTTAGCTCAGCTAGCAGAGGAATTTTTTGTCTTTCAAACGGTTTTCAAACAGCTTCTAAACAGAAAGCCAATAAAGCGCGTTTTTGCATGAAAAGTCATTAGCCGTTAATCCCTTCGACCTTATCTGTTCGAAAAAAATTCATTTGCCGTTCATCCGTTTGACCTCATCCTATGAAAATTTCAATAAGCCGTTCATCTGTTTGATCTCATCCATTCAAAAATTTTCGTTAGGCATTCATCCGTTTGAAAATTTTAACTACCCGTTCATCCGTTCATGTTACCTGTTTCAAATGGCTTGCCTAGCCGTTCATCACCCGTTCACTTGCCGTTCCGTTCAGCGTTCGAACGGCTACCGTTCGGAACATTTTCGTGTGAGAGGTCACAGTTTTATAAATCATTATTTTTTGATAAATTTCCCCAACTTAATGTTCCAGTTTTCTCATAGCCTTTGTCTCGTGCAGAAAATGATGCAGCTCAGTAAATCATACATTTGTGTTCAAATAAATTTATATTCCTCCTGCAATTCTTGGAATTGGAGTCGAATATCAAATTGATATTAGTCATCAAAGACTGCCGAAAAGATGTCAGTCCCTAAACCCCCACCCATCACCGACAAGAGTCGTCATGGAGTAATTTATCAAAACCTTTGTTGAGTGACGGCAGTGTGACAGTCTTTTCTGTAATGCCATTCTTTCAAGAGATGTTCTACCTGCCACTGTTTGAATGTGTTATAGGAAAATTCATTACCTGATGAGGGAATTCCCAGTTAAATTTCATGCAATATCATGCAAAGTCTCACTTTCAAGAGTTGCAATACCACGCTGAATACTTTGTGTAAGTAACGAATCAGGGTGACAGAATTCTCTGAGTTATGTTGTTCTGGCTAAAATCCATGCCTTGGATATCATCTTTACAATATATACCCTATCCTGATTCTTCCCAGTTTTGAATTTTGATGCATACGAGACCAATCCAAGTGAGTGTAACGCGATAGCATTTGTTTATACAAAATAATTTACCTGACTGGTATCTTCTCTCCCATATATGGCTGCTGTCTCAACACCTCCATGATTTTGTTGCGCAGTTCTTGAATGTCATCTGTGTTCCTCTTTAGCTCTGAAAATAAATACACTACATTTTGACACTTACAGTAAAATGTTTGTACACAAAATACAGAGCAGCGCAATCAAAATGTGCCAGCAGCCGGCCATTTGGCTGCCTACAATGAAATATCTGCCGCTTACTTCACACTTGTCAGACTTGTATCCAGGCTGGAGGCCCTTGCAGCTTTGGCCTCTGCTGCCTATTACTATAGCCAGCTTGCCTACTACTTAAAACCATTTTGACTTGGCTGTAGAGATGCATGTATTTACAGTGTAGATAAAGGTCCGAGTTTTCAAGACTCCAAAGTCTAATAATCTCATGGTAGAGCTGCAAAGCCATCAGAACAAGCAAGTAAAGATCAAAGGCTAGCAACAATGTGAGAAAAAACAATAAAAAGGAAGTCTGCATCTTTGAGGTCACACACTGATGTGAAATCAACACTTTTCCATTTTTTTTAAAGACAATTAATTGGCAATTCAGAGCAGAAAAAAAGCAAAATTTGACATAAGCAGATATGCACACAGCCCTTCAAATTTTATGATCACATATCCATCTTCAGTTCAGTTTGATGTGTCCTTTCACTAGATTGAGAAAAAGTACAACAGAAAACAAACTGGAGGTGACAAAATAAACAGCAAAATGTGTTGATTCAAAATGAGTTTCCAAATGCATAGGTGAAAATGCACCAATGCATTCACTTGCTCTGGTCAACAAGTTGAAAACATGTTTGATGGTTCACCATCTCTGAGCAGTACTGTAACTTGGTATAGTTATGATCAATCATATTACATTAGCCAAACATTAGTACTTCAGTACCTGTTTGGACGGTCCCTCTCTTTAGCCCTATCAGTGAGCTTGTGTTATCAATGCTGAACAATGGCTGGACCATATGTTTCCCATAATCTTTATTGGAAATCCTCTCTTGTATTAGAGATTTCATAACTGATATGTCTTCAGCTGGTTTGTCAGCATGTGTGCCTACAATGAGCACTGGTGGCTGCAGATAGGGCAGCCTCCTTTGAGCACCAACCTCTGGTTCTTCTTTTACTTGTGTTACACTGTGGATTGTAGCAAGCCATGATAACAAATTCTCCAGATTTGTTTCATTGTTTGGGTTTTCCAAATATATATCACAAGTTCCCTGTCTAACACAGGGCTCAGCTGGGGCATGTAATGGCTTGCTGAGGTTGTGTACCAACACATATATTGCCCGTGATGACAAGAAAAGAGGATGAGAGGCATAGTACAGGTGCTGTCCAGCAAAATCCCACACATCCATAGTTACAACAGATTCTCCTTTGATGATGTCACCTTCACCTCTAACGTAATCCAGCAACTGATGAACATGTTTTGTGATGTCATCTGGAGGTGAAGTGGCATTGATGATTACATCAGGCTCGTCAAGCTCATTTTCACTTCTGCAATCAGGCAAATGTTCACCACTGTTTACATTGTCCTGCTTTGATGTTGATGGCAAGGACATATCTGATTTACATAGGTGACCTACAGTCTCTTCAACCTAAAACAGAGTAGCAAACAGAAATGATTAGGCATATGCATGTATACCTGCCAACTGTCATGTCTTAGGCATGAGTGAAGGTTTGCTTCTCTCAAAAACATTTGTTTAAGAACATCAAATTTCCATGTACACACTCTCAGGGCGCGAACGAAAGTGCTGTCCGATAGCCTGGGGCTAGTGGAATGACTTGTTGGGCTAGCGTTTTCTTTCATAGCTTGCCCGACGGGCAAGCACCGTTGGTTCCTCTTTTCTGATGATAAATTGAGCTTTCATACAAAAAAGTGTGTAGCAGAAACTCCTGAGAGAAAATGATAACGTTATAATGCCAAATTATTGTGGTGTGACAACGTCTTGCACCTCATTTTAGTTACGTCAGTAAATAACATCATGACTTTTTCTGCTTAAATAAACGACCGAAATATATTTTTTGAAATGCCAATATTGACTGACAGTGTGCAGTGCAAGACAATCAGTCTAATTAAATTCCAGCCAAGTCAGGGTGCAGTGGATTTTCTCGGAAGTTTAGGTGCGTTTCGTTGGGAAAATCCAAGTCTTGATTCTCGTTTCTATATTAAGGCTGTCAATTCATTATTAAAACAAAAAGGCCCACTTCAAGTAAATTAAAAAACAAGAAAAACTTGCTTTGAAGAAAAGCTAGCAGACCTGGCGCCGCTATCATCTGATAAAAAATAAAAACAAAAACACGCAACTAGATTAATGTACAGCAGTTATCAATCACACGTGACCTTCAGGTGGACGTCAAATATCTCTGCCTCCTTACCAACTGTTTCAATTACTATGCAAAATTTACCTAAAAAATTAAGTGAAACCTTGCAGCAGTCCACTCGAAATAATTAAATAAATCTGATTATTCTTTATAAACAATTTAATTTCGGGCTAGCTCTCGGGCTAGCTCCTTAGACCTGTGGGCTAGCAAGCTCTTGTAACAACTTGCCCGAAGGGCAACCTCATCTTTTCATTTTCGTCTCACCCCGACTCTACTGTTTAATTAATAGAATTCTACTAGTGCATTAATGCCAATGATGTTATCTGAATGGCTGAGCCATTGCACACTAATTATCAGCCATTGGCTGGAGGTCATCTGCAAAATCAAGGTTTTGGAGGAAAATTTTGATGCAGATGGTAATTGAATTTCTGAGAAGACTAAATGAAGGTCATAATATTACCTGTTTCTTGACTTAAAAAAAGTTGAAATTATTGAAAAAAACTGATGCGTGCCAGCACACAACTTAAATCTTAAATGAAAATTCAATCCAAGAGATCTTTTAAAGGCACAAAGCTAATAAAATGAAATGCCAAATTTTTCATGACCACTAAATGCCAACGCCCTGATCACCTTTTAAAAGGTACAAGTCAAAGTGAACTGAGATTTTTGCCAATTTATTTGTTTCCTCGGTGTCAGGACCAAAAGTGCTTTAAAACGTGTGCCATATTCAGTTGCTGCAGTAACAGGGTCTCAATAACATTAGTTATAAGTGGCCACTGAAGGTGCAATAGGTGGCTGTGACCACTGGGGGGGGGGGGGGGGGGGGTCTGGGGGCATGACCCCGTCCCAGAAAAATTTGAAATCTAGAAGCTCGGATACGCTATTTCCAGCGTTCTGGGCATAAAAAGCATGCTGATTTTGTGGCATTTAAAAATTTCAGTGGTCATTGTTGTTGCCGTATTTGCTTCTTTTTATAAATATCACTTTTATTTTCTTTAATAAAATCCAAACAGACGGCGGTAAGAGGACCTGCAGGCGGCGGTAGACCGCCGGTAACCGGCTTTTTTTGAAACCCCCAAGTAAAAAGTTACAGTACATTTTTAAATGGGATTAAAAAATGTGAAGTGATCATACAAAAATCGCTCTCGGAAAAGTACAAATTATATTTCGAAATTATTAACCACTTTAAAGAGACAATTTTTGTTTTTGTTTTTGTGCCTAGTGCTTGTAGAGCTCAAGGCACCATGTTATCGTGCATACGTGTGCGTCCGTAACACTTGCCATTCGTGTAATATGTCATGAAGTGTCCTCCCCTTCACTTTTTTGCCTAGTACACGTAGAAGCCTAGTGCTCAGAGCGTTTAAAGCACCATGTTATACGTTTGTGTCCATAACTCGGGTTTTTGTGCCTAGTGCTCAAAGAGCTCAAGGCACCATGTTATCGTGCACACGTGTGTGTCCGTAACTGGGTTTTTCTCGTATTCTTTCGCCAACAACTCGACACCACTGTCGAGTAATGTTCGTTTGATTTTCGTATTCCGAGAAGACATGACGTAGATGGCAACTTTTTGCTACGATCGCTCCATGTGCTCACGTTGCGCGTTTGTTCAACGACTTTGGTAAGTTTCCTATGTTTAAGGTTTAACTCAACTGCATCGGGGCATTTTCACGGGAACCACAGTGCTGGTCAAAAATCCTTTTTTTTTAACCACAAACTCATTTCAGCAAATATGTATATATGTTTGAAAGGTCGTTGAAATGACCTTTTTGACTACAATAGTTTTTGCTTCTCAGTAAACAAAAATATCCGATTGCAACATCACGCCAAACGCACGCTATGCAAAGAATATATTCTGATACGCTGACTTCGCAGCGATATATAACTTCTCCGTTAGTTAGCTTCAAACATCGGCAAAAGTAAAATCTATTCTTTAACATTCCAGCTTCATCGTGTTAAAATTTCAGCGAAATCGAACAAAAACCGGCACTAATTAGAATTTTTTGTTACCCATCTGTCGACACTTGTGAGGAACCGAAAAACTTTGAATATTACACGACCCAACGTTTTGGTCAACAAAATCCAGAATTATCACCTAGAAGCTGAAAGTTGAAAGGGAACATCTTTTCGAACTATTCTTGAGTGATTTAGACAAAAAAATTATCTCGGCGGGCTACGAAAGACTCGAAAATGAAAACAGAAACAAGCTTATCTGATAAGCCGATAATTATTCAAAATTCCACCAAGTAAACATTCCTCTACGATGAGAAAGACATGATTATAAATTGTTACAGTTGATACTTATTTTACAATAAAGTTTCTTGTTGTTGTTGTATCATGTAGTCATTGCAGATGATACTAGTTTTCATATCACTAGGCACATGTTGTCGAAGACTACCTATTTTTTAATCTAGCTACTGTCCAAATTTGAGGGCAATCGCACAAATTCCATTCGAGTCGCAACTCTTTAAAGTATCTGCTTTAAGCGAAAAAATTTGTTTGAGAAAACAGCGCTAAGAAAAATCTCTTCCTTTGCAAACAAACTCCAACCACAAATTGCCTTCAACTGGGTTCTCAGATAACTGAACCAATCAGTGCTTGGAAAGTTCACTACTGTTACTTTCGTGGTGAAATTTACACGTGCATCTCCAAAAACCCTTGTGTTTCGCAAGGTGGAGAGGCAATTTTTCCATAGCTAGGTTTTCCTTGAAGCTGGTCTGGCAAAATGGCAAAAACTAAAATAGATATGAACACGGCTGGGCAAAGATAACACACAACAGAATGAGTCTGACGAATTATCTCTGTAAACATCACTGTGAAGTTCCCAAATTTTCACAGAACCTTTAACTTCTCTTGACTCCATCTTTTTATCCGATTGATAAGATAGCTTAGCTTCATCCCCGAGGCCAACTTTCCCTTCCTCACTCATTGATGTATTTTCATTTGTTCTTCACCGTTTTCAAATTTTCAAACTGGTCCACGGAGATTTCCGTGGTTCATGTTTACTTAAAATGTAAGATAATAACACCTAATACGAAATATGCTTAATAGTCAAGACAACATTGACATTGCTGATC
>JAHPZR010010465.1:0-19949 GCA_019787425.1 Platygyra sinensis | reverse complement strand
TACACAAACTGGCTTCAATCTGCCTTTGCAGCAAAATAATTCACTTCGCGCGCGTTGACACCACTACACACCACGTGACATCCTTATACAATCCAGCTTCATCACTTTAAACTTTCAGCAAAAATCGCACAGACGACCAGAAGGAAATTAATTGATCTTTCGTATTTCATTTCAATAGCCGAGTTCACTTAGGACCACCGCCACGCACGGCGCTTACATTAGCACACCACCCGAAAACCACACAAAAGCGCCGTTTTGGGACCAAAAAAAATTCAGGATTATTGCTTGGTGAGCGCGAAACTCTGAAATAGGGACCAGCTATTTTTCGAACTTTTTCTGAGGTGATTTTAGGCGAAAAAAATGACCTCTGACAGCTACAAACGAGCACACGAAACAGAAAAAGCCACACCGACGACACGCACCCAATGCATTAAAGAGCTCAATAATGTATTCACGCGTGTGAATCGTGAGAACCCTGTCTCGAAAAATAACTATTAAGATTGAGACAGAGATACAGTGCCTTAACCACAAACAGTTTAGGCAACGGTACATTTTCGTCGCTTGTTTCTGAAGTAGAAAACTGGGATATTGCTTTGTTTTCTTTTTCGGCGACATGGGAGAAATTTCCCACTGTTTACAAATTATTCATTACCCTGTGCCCCGGACGTCCCCAGACGCCGCCGGTCCATGTGGCAGCGGCATGAAATAGCGCTCTGTTTGAAAGGCTTTTTCTGTCCACGAATTGTGGTACACAGGATAGAATTTAAGAAGTTCGGCTTGCTGTAGTGCGACTTTCAAGCTGTCTACGATTCCCGTATGTTTAGCCCAGCTAGAGCGGAGGACTTTTTTTTCGCGGTGCACAAACGGTTTCCACAACGCTTTCTTAAACGGAATTTCGTACGAAAACGGGAAAGCCCAGTGCAAGCGCGTTTTTTGCGTGAAAGCGCCTCAATTACGCCGTTCCATGCCCACGACACGACCTTAGCCGTTCGAAAAAAATTCATTTGCCGTTCATCCGTGCGACCTCATCCACTTGCGGACAAAAATCATAAGCCGTTCATCATGATCGACTCACGTCCGTTCACCGACATTTTCAAGAAGGGCCGTCCATTAGGGCCGTTTCGATTCTCACCGTTACGAAAATTCCGTGTTAGCCGTTCATCCGTTTGCCCTCATCGTTCCCGTGCACAAATTGTAATTAGCCGTTACTGCACAGTTCACGTTGCGCGTTTCTCTCTGATCATGGCTTGCTAGCCGTTTCGTCGCCCGTTCGCTTTGCGATTCCATTCAGCATTCGAACGGCTACCGTTTGGAACCTTTTCGTGTGAGAGGTCACAATTAAGATACCCGCCCAGGCAAATTTGGTGCATTTTTGAGTCTTTATATCTGTCATTTTGTCAAAGCAATTTTTAGTTAATTTCCCACCGTAATTTTTACTCCAAAGAACAAGCTAAGTAGCTAATATGTTGATGTAGCAAGACGTTCATTAGTGGCGACGTCAAAAAGAATTACATAGTAGATCAATTTCATCTATTATTTCCTTGGATTTTGTCTTAATTCGTCTATTTACGGGGTTTCCCTGAAAAATCGAAGCCTCTTGAAAACCCTTGAGGAGTTCGTCACTTTACAAAGCCACAGATAGTTGTGATTCATGGATCAAATGTGCACCGCCGAGTTGCCAATCACATTGGGGGGATAAACCAGTGATTTCAAAATGGATTTTAATACAACTAGGAAATTGGACGAGTGGAGGTACAATTCAGGGAGTAACTCGCTTTCATTTCTTCGTATTTCTCATTCTTTGAATAGGTACCTTTGATTTTCCCGGAGTCCATCCATTTCTTCTACTTTCAACGGCTGGCTGCTCATCGTGGAACTGGCTGGATGCCACGTGCAACCTTCTTCAGAAATAAGGTGAATTAATATTCCTGGTACACTCCATATGTTAAAATTAGAGCCCAGACTGAAATGGCGCTCTGTTAGTTTGGTCGCTTCCCTTAACCTCAACAACACAGATCGTAGCGTTGGTATGATTTTGTTTGTTCCACATTGCTTTTCCACACTTTTGAGACACCTTCGTAAATTGAGCTAATTGAAATTTGTGTTTTGCTGGGGGGTTATCTTTTAGAAATTTCTTGCAGAAGTCCTCACATATTTCCTCCATATGATTTTTAGGTATGCCCCGACATTCCTGATCTTCCTTTCACAAGAGACCACTTCCTTCAATTAGGCCCTGTTCTTTCTCTGCGAGCAAAACTGCCAGGTTCGGCTAAAGCTTGAGTTATCTTGTGACGACAGTTAAAAAGGCTTTTAGGTCGAAATCTTCTGGTCGGTCTCCCACAAAGCACTGGCTCTCCTCCAAAACTTTCAAAACAGGATGCTAAGTCAACTATTTCCTCAGTGGCCCTCATTCCACATGGTCATTTGTACGGACAAAAAAGTTTCGGCCACGGGATTCCATAGCTTCATTTGCTATTTGCCTGGCATGATCTACGATGTCTTCTAACCGCCTTGCAGATCTTGACAACTGCATGTTCATGGTTCCCCCAGCACCTGTCCCCCTGTGTGGTACAGGCAGCTACAGTCCGCTTCGAAATGATTGCTTTTGTAGCGGAGATTATCCTCGGCGATGTACTAAACCCCCTGGCCTTTTTACTTGACTTGGTTTGAAATCACGTACTTCTGAATGTCTGAAGCTTTCTTCCACCGAGATAAGGGCTGTGTATATCAGGCCTCCAGTAAACTCGTACGATGAGTGAGAGCACACCCCATCCAGCTTTTGTCCTTGTTGCTTTCTCCCTCCCTACAGTGGTGGCCCAGCAAAGCTTTCAGGGGAATCTGAGAGCTTAATACACCGATTATTCTTCCTTCTGCATTATAACTGGACCATTGTTTTGCGCTTTATTCTTTAACAGCCACTCCATCTATATTCGGACAATGGCGTCCCTCACCATCGTTTGTTGGCAAGAAAAACGTTGCACGGGTGTCATTGTGAATATTTTTTGAGAATTTTGTATACCACTACAAACAGGCTGCCACCAGCTTTTAAAATACATCGCTTCCCTGTCGGACACTGAATATTGTCCACCCTTTCCCCAATCTGACGCGACGAATTCTTCTTCTGACTTCCTGCCAGTATGGTGTAAACTGTTCTGGCGTTGTGAGCGTCTTGTTTCTACGTCGTCGCAGGTATACAGATGCAAAGGCTTTGGACAATGAGTTGGATGATTTCAGTTACACTTGGATGTACTCTGCATTGTGTTCACAACACTTCCCCCGCGGCAAAGATCCTCTAAGACTGCTATGAAGAGCTGTTCGGAATTTTCATTCTGGCCATGAGGCATGTAAGCGTGGACAGTGTGTGGCAGAAAGTTGGGCATATAGATTGCTTTTGTACATGGGGCTGGCCTTCATCGAATTTTTCTGGCACTGGTTTTAGTTGAAGGTGGTCTCCAACACAGATAACCTGCAATATTTCAGGACTTTCAGTTATCGTGACTGGGTTTTCATAGATTAACAATAAGTCAATACGGACATTAACTAGAAAGCTCATGGTAACTTCATCACCAATTGACATTTGAAATTTATGGTCAAATTTTAATGTCAGGTAAGCTTTTACAAAAATGGTTTTTGTTACGTATTAAACTAGACAAGTGGTACAGATGTGCCTTAATTAATTGCGGGGGCTGGTAATATACTGGCTACATCGAAAAGAAGAAAAGCTAATAAAACCTATCAACCCCCACCCCTGCCCCTAAGGAAAACCAGTCAGGTGTACCTTGGCATCCGAATTTCGCGTGATGGACTGTCCATTGGATAGCAGCACAAGCGGTAAAAAAAATTCAAACAAAACCGTAAGGCACAGACCACAATTAATCAATTAAACGCTCTGTGTTTACCCTCTCCCTTCCTATTCCATCTCCCCTCCCTACCAGGAAGCAAAGTTAGGCTGTGATACAGTGCGCAGGCGTTAACTTTGTGCATGGTGTACACTGAAGTTTTAGCAAAAATAACACCCAAGCCGAGTAGTTTGACCGAATTTTTATTCCGGTGTTACTGTGTTTTCCATTATCATAAAACTGAGTCAAGATCTGCGTGTTTTGAACTAGAAGCAATAGGAAAAAAGCCTTGCGAATATCAACAAGCGGCATTTCCAGCATCAGACACAAACATGAGTCGAGACAAATAGTTGGAAACAGGTAATCTAGTATAAAAAACATAACACTGTGCCTTCTTGAATTATGATCCAATAAACAGTTTCCACAGAGATAAGGTAAGAACAGAAATTTAATGTGAATATTTTTGTGAACCCGAGCATGATACTTGAGTCAGTTTGCACAGTACCTCCCCCTGTGTAGGTTAATTTAGGTGCTTAAGTGGTTTACAGCTCAGGTGTTCGAAACCGGTTGAAGGCGTAATTTTAAGTTTAACGAAGCCCAGGTTTATAAGACTGTGCCCAAGGTAAAAAAATTTTCGTTGTGTAAAAATATTTTTTCACTGACTATGATTTGTGTTAGTTTGAGATTAAATGAAACTCAAAAATTGAAGGAAAAATGTAGGGAATAGAAATTCTTATCGAAAGTTCACAACTGACATCAATTCCATAACCTGAGCTTTAGCGGAAAAAGAGTTTTTGAACACGCCTGTACATCAGATTTGCACGTATTTAAAATACTATTTAATTTTCCATGCCAAGTTTCAAAAAAAGTTTTGATAGTAGAACAATTTCAAGGGAATTACCTTAAAAAAAGAGTGTAAATTAATACCACAAGAGTAGGTAACTACAAAACGACCCAATGCCGCAGGTATCCCAGCATATTTTAATTAAGAAGGTAAACTCGAACAAAGCAGGCCCAGTGTCCACGAAATAATTAAATAGAATTGATCAGTAACACTACAGCGTGAAATAATTACAGTTCTAAAAAAGAGCATTTCTCTACCGGCATATTTTTTTAAAAAAGATGTCATGGAATAAATATTGTAAAATACGGCAAATACTGATGTACAGGCGTGTCAAAAACTCTTTCCGCTAAAGCTCAGGTAATATGGAATTGATGGTCAGTTGTGAACTTTTCGATAATAATTTATGCCTACATTTTTCCTTCATTTTGAGTTTTCATTAATCCTCAAACTACACACAATCATAGCATGAAAAAATATTTTTACACAAGAAAATTTTTACCTTGAACAGTTATAAACCTGGGCTTCGTAAACTTAAAATTACGCTTCCACCGTTCGAACACCTGAGCTGTCCCAACTAAGCACCAAATAAATACCCAGGGGGAGTACTTGTAAAACCAACTGACTCAAGTATCATGCTCGGGTCACAAAATATTCTACATTAATTTCTGTCTTACCCTAATCTGTGAAACTGTTATTGGATCAGAATCAAGAATGCAGTGTTTATGTTTTATACTAGATTACCTTGTTTTACAACTATTGCCTCGCTCATGTTTGTGTCTGATGCTGGAAATGCCCGCTTGTTTATATTCCAAGGCTTTTCCTATTGCTTCTAGTTTCAAAACCCAGATCTTGACTCAGTTTTTGATAATGGAAACCCAATAACACCGGAATAAAAAATTTCGTCAATACCCTGCTTGGGGTTATTTTTGCTAAACTTCAGTTACACATGCACAAAGTTAACGCCATGCGCACTGTATTCACAGCCTAACTTTTTTCTTCCTTGTGGAGGGGAGGGAGATGGAATGGAAGGAGAGGGTAACACGAGTGACGTTTAATTGATTAATTGTGGTCTGTGCCTTACCGGGGGGGGTTTTGTTTGAATTTTTTTTACCGCTTGGTGCTGCTTCCATGGAACTAGCATCACGCGAAATTCGATGCCAGGTACCTGACTGGTTTTTCCTTAGGGGCGGGTGGGTTTGATAGGTTTTATTAGCTTTCTTCTTTTCGATGTAGCCACTAATTTACAGCCCCAGCAATTAATTAAGGCACACTGTACACTTGTCTAGTTAATACGTAACAAACCATTTTTTAAAAGTACATGACATTGAATTTGACCTAAAATTTCAATGTCAATTGTGATGAAGTTACCATAGCTTTCTAGTATGTTCAGATTGATATTGGTAATCTATGAAAACCCAGTCATAACTGAAGTCCTAAATATTGCAGGTTATCTGTGTTGGAGACCACCTTCACTAAAACCAGTGCCAAAAAATTCGATGAAGGCCCAGCCCATGTACAAAGCCTCTATATGCCCAGCTTCCTGCCACACACTGTCAACGCTACATGCCTTCATGGACAGATGAAAAATCCCGAACAGCTTCTTCATAGCAGTCTTAGGGATCCTTTGCCTCGGGAAGTGTGTGAAACGAACTGCAGAGTACATCCAAGTTACTGAATCATCCAACTGCATTGTCACAAAGCCTTTGCATCTGTACCTGACGACGGTAGAAACAACGCTCAACAACGCAGAACAGTTACACCTACTGCGAATGAAGTCGAGAAGAATTCTTCGGCGTCCGATTGGGAAGGGTGTGACAATATTCATTTCCGACAGGGAAGCGAATGTTTTTAAAGCTGGTGCACCTGTTGTAGTGGTAATACCAAAATGCTCAAAAAATATTCACAATGACACGCCTGCAACTTTTCTGCCAAAGGATGGTTGAGGACTCCCTTGTCGGAAATAGATGGGAGTGGCTGTAAAAATAAAGCGCAAAACATGGTCGCAGTTTTAATGCAGAAGAAGAATAATCGGTGTAAGATCTCAGATTCCACTGAAGCCTTTTCTGGCCACCACTGTAAAGAAAGCACAAGACAAAAGCTGGATGGGTGTGCTTTCACATACTCATCGTAGAGGTTTACTGGAGGCCTGATTACACAGCCCTATCTCGGTGCAGAAAGCTGCCAGACATCGAAGTGACGTGATTTTCAACCAAGTCAAGTAAAAGCCAGGGGTTTAGACATCGCCAGGATAAACTCCCTACAAAATCAATCATTCGAAGCGGACTGTAGCTCCTGTACCGAAACACAGACAGTGCTGGAACCATGACATGCAAGTGTCAAGATCTGAAGGGGTACAAATACATCCGTAGATCATGTTCAGCAAATAGCAATGAAGCTATGGATCGCGTGGGCCAAAACTTTTTTTCCGTACAAATGGACCATGTGGTGAGGACACTGAGGAAATAGTTGACTTAGAATCCTGTTTGAAAGTTTGGGGAGAGCATTATGCTTTCTGGAGACCGACCAGAAGATTTCGACCCTAAAAGCCTTTGTTACTGTCGTACAAAGATAACTCAAGGTTAGCCGAACTTGCAGTTTTCTCCAGAGAGAACATGCTAATGAAGATTGGTCTCTTGGTGAAAGGAAGATTCAGGGAATGTCGGGGCAAGTACATAAAATCATATGGAGAAATATGGTGTAGGACTTCTGAAGAAATTTATAACAAGATAACCCCCAGCAAACACAAATTTCAATGCTCAATTTACGAAGGTTTCTCACAAGTGTGGAAAAGAATGTTGAAAAACAAAATCATACACGCTACGATCTGTGTTTTGAGGTTAAGGGAAGCGACAAACTAACAGAGGCATTTCCAGTCTGGGCTCTAATTTTCATAGGAGTGTAAACCAGAATGCTAATTCACCTTATTTCTTGAAGAGGTGCACGTGCATCAGCCAGTCTCACATGGCACAAGACGTTGAAAGTAGAAGAAAGGATGCTCTGGAAAATCAAAGGTACATATCAAAGAATGAAAATATGAAGAAATGAAGGCGATTACTCCCTGAATTGTACTCCACCTCGTCCAATTACTAGTTGTATTAAATCCATTTTGAAATCACTGGTTATCCTTGCATGTTATTTGGCACTCGGCGGTGCAAATTTATCATGAATCACACTACATCTGTGGCTTTGTAAAGTGACGAACTCCTCAAGGGTTTTTCAAGAGGCTTCGATTTTTCAGGGAAAACCCCGTAAATAGACGAATTAAGACAAAATCCAAGGAAATAATAGATGAAATTGATCTACTATGTAATTCTTTTTGACGTCGCACTAATGAACGTCTTGCTACATCAACCTATTAGCTACTTAGCTTGTTCTTTGGAGTAAAAATTACGGTGGGAAATTAACTAAAAATTGCTTTGACAAAATGACAGATATAAAGACTCAAAATGCACCAAATTTGCCTGGGCGGGTATCTTAATTGTGACCTCTCACACGAAAACGTTCCAAACGGTAGCCGTTCGAATGCTGAATGGAATGGCAAGCAAATGGGCGACGAACGACTAGGCAAGCCATTCAAAACGGGTAACGTGAACGGATGAACGGCTAATTAAAATTTTCGAACGGATGAGGTCAAACGGATGAACGGCTAACGAAAATTTTCGAACGGATGAGATCGAACGGATGAACGGCTTATTGAAATTTTCGAACGGACGAGGTCGAACGGATGAACGGCTAATGAATTTTTTCGAACGGATGAGGTCGAACGGATGAACGGCAAATGAATTTTTTCGAACGGATAAGGTCGAAGGGATGAACGGCTAATGACCTTTCACGCAAAAACGCGCTTTATTGGCTTTCCGTTTTCGAACGAAATTCCGTTTAGAAGCTGTTTGAAAACCGTTTGAAAGAAAAAAAAAGTCCTCTGCTAGCTGAGCTAAACATACGGTAATCAAGAAAGCTTGAAAGTCGCCTACAGAAGCGAACTTCTTAAATTCTATCCTGTGTACAATGCGGACAGAAAAAGCCATTTCAAACAAGCTCATTTCATGCCGCTACCACACCGCGGGTCTGGGACTCCGGGACACATGGTAATAATAATTTGTAAACAGTGAAATTTCTCCATGTCACCGAAAAAGAAAACAAAGCAAACCCAGTTTCTAATTCAGAAACAAGCGACGAAAATGTACTGTTGCTAAACTGTTGTGGTTTAAGGCCTTTATCTCTGTCTCAATCTTAAAGTTATTTTGAGACATTCTCGATTCACACGCGTGAATAAATTATTGACTCATTATGCTGTCTGCTCTGGCTTTTGTTTCGTTCTCTTTTGTAGCTGTTAGAGGTCATTTTTTCGCCTAAATCACCTCAGAAAAGTTCGAAAAAGCTGTTCCCATTCAAAGTTTCGGCTCCCAAGCAATAATCCTGAATTTTTTTGGACCAAAACGGCGCTTTGTGTGGTTTTCGGTTGCTATGAGCGACCGCTCTTCCTAAGTGAACTTGGCTATTGAATGAAATACGAAAGATCAATTAATTTCTTCTGGTGTTCTTCAATTTTGCTTAAATTTTAAAGTGATGAAGCTGGATTGATAAGGATGTCAATTTGTGGTAGTTGTCAACGCGCGAGTGATATTTTGCTTCAAAGGCAGATTGAAGCCAGTTTGTGTAACGCGTGGGTTCGGTGTGACCTCGTAATCTGAGCTTTATGTTCACCTCAAAGAAAAACAATAGCCGGGAAAAGTCATATTCTTGACCTTTCACACGCATATAAATTTTTATACGCTCTGCAAGTAATTTTTAGTGAGAAAACATGATTTTTGAAGAGAGGTGTTTTTTATTTTTTTTCACGAGAAAAGTAACGTTGTTACTGGAATGAGATTTATTAAGCAAAGGTAAACAAAGAACAGAAGCGTGACAACTGTTCGTGAAATGTAACAGCTTCCAAAAAAAATTTTTTTTTGCTCGGGCCATTTGAACGGCCGATGAATTACTCTCTCGAACGGATAGCTTGAGCCGTTTGAGCGGCTGATGAATTTCTCGAACGGATAGCTCGAGCCGTTCGAATGGCTGATGATTTATTTCGAACGGAGAGCTCGAGCCGTTCGAACAGCTGAATTTTCTCGAACAGATAGCTCAAGCCGTTCGAACGGCTGATGATTTTTTTCGAACGGATAGCTTGAGCCGTTCAAACGGATGATGAATTTTTGTGAACGGATAGCTCGAGGCGTTCGAACGGCATGCCAGTCCGTTCGAACGGCTGATAAACGGCTTACGAACGGCTATCCGTTTTAGAACGTTTTAGTGCGAGAGGTCACAATTGCTTGCGTATTAATTGGTTTGTTGTTTGATTGATTTAATGACTGATTTTAAATCTTATTTTACCTTAAACTGTATCCAAACTGTAGCTGTGAAGAAAAGTGAACTAAATCAGGTCTCTCTTAATTGCGGCCAGTTCTCCAGTATCTTGGAGATAACGTACCATCGATAGCCATAGGCTACGAGGCTAACCCACGCATTTGTCCAGTTCTTAGAATTAATTATATTTCTTAGATCGATTACTGCTGCACTGTTCTTTCCCTTCATATTTATTATTTTCCGTTCACTAAGATGGCATATATTGGCAACCTCTGCTAGCTCTCGAATATAAACTTGTGGAAGTGGTAAGGTGTCAACAACGCGTTTGAAAAATCTGGAAACAGCTTGCAAAGTCTGTCGCATTTGTGGATATTTTGCCACTGTTGTTTTTATAATGTTCTCTAAAATATCAGGATTAAGGTAAGGACCATAGTCTGTGTTACACCCATTAAGCTGACTTGCATTGTCCTTTCCCCGCTTTTCGTATGCGCATTGGTTACTCATATCCTGCTATTCATTTTCATGGGTGCTATTGACATTGACATGGGTGCTATTGACATGTTGTGGATCTTTATTGCTATGGGATTGACTCTCCGGCAAGTTAATTCCTGGTGTGCTACTTAATTTGGACTGTTCATTGTGGACGGGAGGAGATCTTCGCATTTGTGCATAGCTTCCCTTTGCTGTCATATCTTTCTGTTCATTTTCATGCAATCCAGTTTGGTTTCTATGTGCTGTACTGACATCAGGAGCGTGTTGATCTATATTGTTATGGGATTGATCCTCCTTCATGTTTATGTCTGAAGTGCTATCTAATTGGGCCTGTTCCTCTTGGGCTGGGGAAAGAAAACTGTTTTCTGTATTAGGTAGAACTGAAATTGTTTCATCCCGAGATTCGTCGGCCAAACACACGTAATGCTCTCCAGCTCCCTCTGCGAAGTGACCTAGATAAAAAGTTGCAGTTGGGCTGCCATTCATAGGGTAAATTGTCTGCATAGCCATTGTACCCAGTGTGGAATATATAACAATTTGTATATTAAATACATCAGCTGCTGCTTGGAGGGTTATGTGATCACCGTATGTTCCATAGCGCGCCATTTATCCCAGACATTGGTCCCAAGGTGTCCCAGCGAATAATTCCATGGAAGTGCCATCTGGAGAGTTTGGATGTGACTCCAGATATGAGACGATCTCTTCTCTCAATGTTTCTGCCGAGTGGAAGATACCGATGTTTGCAAGCTCGTGACATAGTGCATAAAATTGGCAGTTGCCGTCTTTTGTTGGGTCATAACTAATTGAAAAATTAATACCAGACTGCATGTCAGTGAATTTCTCCCTATGACTTGAGTAAGGAATCAAATAGTTCTTTTTGTGCATTTTCTTGTTACTCTGACATGCGAGCTTCCTCTTCCTCTTTTCTTTGTCCATTGTCGTACTTGTTATGTCATTAACAGAGATCCATTTAGTAAGAGTCTTGGAGGAACTGAGTATTTTAGCCGATAATATAGACCTCTTACTACTTCTTTTTTTCGCTGGAGGGTAGCGAATTAGCACTTTTTCACCAATATTATAAACTGAAGGCGGATTGTTTCTCAGTCCTTTTCGGATCATACGGTTTTCACATCTTCTACTTGCAGCCTGACGTATTCGTTTAACTTGTAACTCGTGGGAATCGTAATCTTTAGGTCGCGCCGATATCATTTCCTCATACACTTTTCCCTCAATATTCCATTCTTGTGCAGTCGACACTCCCGATATTTTGTCTTTCCTAAAAGGCTTGCGTCCATAATAAACTTCAAATGGAGATTTCCAAGAAAGCTCCTCCTTAACTTCTTGATTTAAGGTTCTTGCATATTCAGGCAAACATTTTTGCCCAGTTCACTCCTGTTTTTCGCATAGTTAAAAGACCGTACGTAATCTTTTTCTTAAATGATCTGTGGGCCCGTTCAATTTTTCCCTGTGATTGTGGGTGGTATGGACGTCCCTTAATTACTTTTGTTCCAAGTTTCTTGCAGAGGTTATTGACAGCACCGTCGAATTCTCACCCCTGGTCGTGCTGAAGGACACGAGGAGGCCCATGCTCTTTGTAAATTGTTGATAGCGCCACTGCAATTGGGCCACTTTTATTTCTTTCCAGTGGAATAAGCCAATGGTACCGGCTAAATACATCCATAAGAGAAAGTACATACCTGAATACTTTTCCATTCCACTTAACTGGCATACTTTCCATGCTTATTAAATCCAGTTGATTGCGGATTTGGACTGTTCTAGCGCGTACTGGCTTTAAAACAGCTTTGTTTTGGAATCAAACGTTTAGCCGTTGATGTAGGCGAGACTTACAAGGCACAGCTCTGACATCTCTTTCTCCCACGCCACTACAGACATGTTTCAAATGGTGATAGAGTTTCCTCACACCTGATCCTTTTATTTCCTTAAATGCTTTTGCTACAACGTCCGATACAACTGATTTTCTCAATACAGGTTTCCCATCGTAGCATACCTTGCCCCCTTTCAGAGAAATATGGTCGCGATTTTGCCAAAATCGAACCAGAGCGGACTTCTGCTTGTTCTTTCTTTGCTTCAAAGGGACGTTAAATTTCCCTTTGAGCAAGTCAAGAAAAGTATCGTACATCTCATCGTCGATTGATGAGATAGCGGATATTTCGAACACATTGGTGGCAATCACTAGCAGTAAAAACAAAAACCTTAACGTGGTGTTCATGGTCGACTAAAATGTGGATGTGACCAGCATGGAAATAGTCCAGTTAAACAACAGAGGAATGTGTCACTTTGGTTTCAGATTTCCAATGATGAAACAGAAACTCCTTGTTGGTTAACTGACCCCTACTGCCCAACATTCCTTTATGAAATTCACCCTAAAAAGTGTGTAATTGTTTAATTTTGTTAAAACCAATTTGTCATAAGAGACGTAATAATGACCATTATTACTCAACTAATTGTAACACTATCCAAATATGGTCATGATGCTCTCGATATCTGTCATCCGTAGGTGACAGATATCCGGCGATATACGTAGCTTCGTACGTGGGAAGAAAAAGTGAAGTGAAAAAATGTTGACAGAAAGGTTTAAAAATGTTACGAGCTTGGAAATCAATTTTGTTATCAATTTGTTGAATAATAAAACAATTATCCTGCTCAATCTTGCGGAATATTGTCTGATTTTAGCCGACTCGGCCTACGGCCTCGTCAGCTAAGTATCAGACGATATTCCGCGCGATTTCACAGGATAATTGTTAAATAATTATATATCGTCGGAAAGTTGCATTTCCTGCCACATAAAAGGTAATAGAGATGTTGCAAACAGATATATTTTGAATTTTAAATACCTGGCCCAAATTAAATCAAATGCCCTATTTAGGATTGAAGTGAACATCAAAACCAAATTAAATTGAATTAAATCAAATCCTGATCCTTAGGTGTATACTTCAGCTTGAAGAAAGACAAACCTCCCAGAATATTATTACATTTTGTGCCATTACATTTTGCGTTACTTTTGTGTATTGCATTTTGTGTCAAAAGTTATTACATTTTGGGTTACGGATATTATTACATTTTGTGGCAAAAGTTATTACATTTTGCATCACTATTACATTTTGTGTCAGTTATTACAATATGTGGCGTAACAGCATGCTCTATTAAATCTTCCCCTAGCTCTCCATATTGCTCTGAGCTAATACAGTCAACTCTGATCTGCTCCATCTTTTGAACTAAACAGATCAGTAGAAAAAGAAAATTAAATGTTATAATCGTCACTTGACAAAACAAAGGCCCCCCCCCCCAAAAAAAAAATTCTGAGATTTGTGTGCTAAAAGTTAGCCAAAAGCCCACTGTACTTGACTCCCAGTCACTGAGCGAGGAAGGTTGCTCTTCCCATAATGTGTTGCAAAGACTCGGCACAAACGATTTTTATCACCTTCACAACTCTACTACGCTGTGATTGGCTATTTGCGTGGACAAGAGGGTGCCTGCGGCTTGTGTTACCACAGCATTTCTCGTTCTCTCTAAATACCACATGTGTTTCCATAATCCGATAGAAACACGACACATGTCATATATTTCTTAAATATATATCATGAGCTACATTTCAGTGTAATGTTGTCTATTTCCCTTGCAAATATTAAGGAAATTACCCGATTTCCCCTTTTTCAAGTCTCATCAACCCAGCTGATATTAAGCTCCACCTAGTTCGGTTGATGTGCCATACCATTTTATTACTAATAGTAAGCAACCATGTAGTACACAATTTATGAACGGGTTTTCCTGAAAATAAATTTTAAAATTTGGTTTTCAGCTGAAATTTGCTAAG
This sequence comes from Platygyra sinensis, assembly GCA_019787425.1. NCBI lineage: Eukaryota > Metazoa > Cnidaria > Anthozoa > Scleractinia > Merulinidae > Platygyra > Platygyra sinensis. The sequence goes on along the minus strand of JAHPZR010010465.1, from coordinate 5,590 downwards.
TTTTTGACCAAATGGTAAGAATCCCCAATCTTCTGGGCCGTACCAATGATAGTCTGAATTTAGCTAGATTTAACCTCCAAATAATTTCACATAACTAACAAGTTTCAAAATAGGCGTCTGAAACATGAATTAAGCCATGAGATTTGTAATGTCGAGCCTGGATGACTTCTTACGTCTCACAATATCCGGTCTGCGATAACAGCACATGGTGAGGAACTACCACGTGTGTTCTGAGGAGCTTTAATTTCCTCCCTTCCTTGTTGATGTGTTCACGAGATATGGAACTTTGTCAGTGGAGGTTGTTGTCTATGTACTTTCGTGATTTTTTCATGAGACACAATGCGATGTAGTGTACCTAACAAGGAAAAATTAAATACACAATGTTTCATATGGTTTTTTAAAAATTATGAAAAGCGCTACAGACGTTTTTGCTAAATAGAAGTTCTCAAAAGACATACCTCATTCCGAAATTTAGAATGGTAATTGAACTGAGTGGAGTGCAGTTTGTTTTGAAATCATACCTGTGATTTCAAAATCGAACGAGTGCACAACCCGAGTTCGATTTGAAATCACAAGTACTATACGATTTTAAACCAAAATGGCACAACACGTTCAGTTCAATTGTCACTTTATTACATCCATTTTGAAATGGCACAAATTGCCATTTTTGTGCCAAATCAGTCAAATTTTTCAAACACTGGCTTTTTTGTCTTTCATTTTCGTGCAACGAGTTTGGTTAGTTTAAAAAAAGCCTTAAAATGTGATTGGTTGTTTTGTTTTAGTGTCCCATTCTCATTGGTAGAGAAAAAGATGCGATTTAGAGCAAAAGATAGTGTGATTCATGGATAAATTGCACCGCCGAGTGCCAATCACATTGCAAGGATAACCAGTGATTTCAAAATGGATTTAATACAACTAGTAATTGGACGAGTGGAGTACAATTCAGGGAGTAATCGCTTCATTTCTTCATATTTTCATTCTTTTGATATGTACCTTTGATTTTCCAGAGTCATCCATTTCTTCTACTTTCAACGTCTTGTGCTCATCGTGGACTGGCTGATGCACGTGCACCTCTTCAGAAATAAGGTGAATTATATTCTGGTACACTCCATATGTAAAATTAGAGCCCAGACTGAAATGGCCTCTGTTAGTTTGTCGCTTCCCTTAACCTCAAACACAGATCGTAGCGTGGTATGATTTTGTTTTTCCACATTGCTTTTCCACACTTGTTGAGAAACCTTCGTAAATTGAGCTATTGAAATTTGTGTTTGCTGGGGGTTATCTTTTATAAATTTCTTCAGAAGTCCTCACATATTTCTCCATATGATTTTTATGTATGCCCCGACATTCCTGATCTTCCTTTCACAAGAGACCAATTCTTCAATTAGCCTGTTCTTCTCTGGAGCAAAACTGCCAGGTTCGGCTAACCTTGAGTTATCTTTGTACGACAGTAAAAAGGCTTTTAGGTCGAAATCTTCTGGTCGGTCTCCCACAAAGCACTGGCTCTCCTCCAAACTTTCAAAACAGGATTCTAAGTCAACTATTTCCTCAGTGTCCTCATCCACATGGTCATTTGTACGGAAAAAAGTTTTGGCCACGGATTCCATAGCTTCATTGCTATTTGCTGCATGATCTACGATGTCTTCTACCCCTTCAGATCTTGACACTGCATGTTCATGGTTCCCAGCACTGTCTGTGTTGGTACAGGAGCTACAGTCCGCTTCGAATGATTGATTTTGTAGGGAGTTTATCCTGGCGATGTCTAAACCCCTGGCTTTTACTTGACTTGGTTTGAAATCACGTACTTCGATGTCTGAAGCTTTCTTCACCCGAGATAGGGCTGTGTATATCAGGCCTCCAGTAAACTCATACGATGAGTGAAAGCACACCCCATCCAGCTTTTGTCCTTGTGCTTTCTTTACAGTGGTGGCCCAGAAAAGCTTCAGTGGAATCTGAGATCTTACACCGATTATTCTTCCTTCTGCATTATAACTGGACCATGTTTTGCGCTTTATTTTTACAGCCACTCCATCTATTTCGACAAGGGCGTCCTCACCATCTTTGGCAAGAAAAGTTGCACGGGTGTCATTGTGAATATTTTTTGAGATTTTGTATACCACTACAACAGGTGCACCAGCTTTAAAATACATTCGCTTCCCTGTCGGACACTGAATATTGTCCACCCTTCCCCAATCTGACGCGACGAATTCTTCTCTGCTTCCTTCCAGTAGGTGTAACTGTTCTGCGTTGTGAGCGTCTGTTTCTACGTTCGTCAGGTACAGATGCAAAGGCTTTGGACAATGAGTTGGATGATTTCAGTTAACTTGGATGTACTCTGCAGTTGTTTCACAACACTTCCCGAGGCAAAGATCCTCTAAGACTGCTATGAAGAGCTGTTCGGATTTTTCATTCTGGCCATGAAGGCATGTAAGCGTGACAGTGTGTGGCAGAAGTTGGGCATATAGATTGCTTTTGTACATGGGCTGGCCTTCATCGAATTTTTCTGGCACTGGTTTTAGTTGAAGGTGGTCTCCAACACAGATAACCTGCAATATTTAGGACTTTCAGTTATGACTGGGTTTTCATAGATTACCAATATCAATCTGACATACTAGAAAGCTATGGTAACTTCATCACCAATTGACATTGAAATTTATGGTCAAATTTAATGTCATGTACTTTTAAAAAATGGTTTGTTACGTATTAAACTAGACAAGTGGTACAGATGTGCCTTAATTAATTGCGGGGCTGTAATATACTGGCTACATCGAAAAGAAGAAAGCTAATAAAACCTATCAACCCCACCCCTGCCCCTAAGGAAAACCAGTCAGTGTTACCTTGGCATCGAATTTCGCGTGATGACTGTCCATTGGATAGCAGCACAAGCGGTAAAAAAATTCAAACAAAACCGGTAAGGCACAGACCACAATTAATCAATTAAACGCTCTGTGTTACCCTCTCCCTTCCTATTCCATCTCCCTCCCCTCCACAGGAAGCAAAGTTAGGCTGTGAATACAGTGCGCAGGCGTTAACTTTGTGCATGTGTAACTGAAGTTTAGCAAAAATAACCCCAAGCAGAGTATTTGACGAATTTTTATTCCGGTGTTATTGTGTTTTGCATTATCAAAAACTGAGTCAAGATCTGGGTTTTGAACTAGAAGCAATAGGAAAAGCCTTGGAATATCAACAAGCGGCATTTCCAGCATCAGACACAAACATGAGCGAGACAATAGTTGTAAACAAGGTAATCTAGTATAAAACATAACACTGCATTCTTGATTATGATCCAATAACAGTTTCACAGATAAGGTAAGACAGAAATTTAATGTGAATATTTTGTGAACCCGAGCATGATACTTGAGTCAGTTGCAGTACCTCCCCCTGTGTATTTAATTTGGTGCTTAGTGGTACAGCTCAGGTTGTTCGAACCGGTTGAAGCGTAATTTTAAGTTTACGAAGCCCAGGTTTATAACTGTTCCAAGGTAAAAAATTTTCTTGTGTAAAAATATTTTTCACTGCCTATGATTTGTGTAGTTTGAGATTAATGAAACTCAAAAATGAAGGAAAAATGTAGGAATAAAAATTCTTATCGAAAAGTTCACAACTGACATCAATTCCATATACCTGAGCTTTAGCGGAAAAGAGTTTTGAACACGCCTGTACATCAGTATTTGCCGTATTTACATATATTTATTCCATGACATCTTTTTTAAAAAAATATGCCGGTAGAGAAATGTCTTTGTTTAGAACTGTAATTATTTCACGCTGTAGTGTTACTGACATTCTATTTAATTATTTCCTGGGACACTGGTCCTGCTTTGTTCGAGTTTATTCTTAATTAAAATATGCTGCGGATACCTGCGGCATTGTCGTTTTGTAGTTACCTACTCCTTGTGGTATTAATTACACCTTTTAAGGTAATTCCCTTGAAATTGTTCTACTATCAAACTTTTTTTGAAACTTGGCATGATGAACATTCATGGTATGAACATGATAAAAATGCAATAAAAAAATGTGGTCACCGTGCTTGTTTACGGGTCAGCAAGCTCTTAAAATCGGGTATTTTTACTGGTTGCGCGTTAAACGTTCGAATCACCTTCACACAGAATTAAATCTTGGTTACTTGAAAAGGACAAAGTTTTGTCTTGAAACTAAAGCTTCATTTATTGACATAAGCCGTATTTCTTCATTTAAGCCATTTTTGATTGCCTGGTTGCGGGAATATTGCACTTTTTCGGACAGTTCCGTGGCTAACTCACCTTGGCCAAAATACACCCAGTTGGGAACTATTTTCCAAAAAAATTCCTGTTCTACTATCAAACTTTTTTTCCTCTTCAAATATGTTTTTCATTAGCCTGTTCTCAGCAAATACCTAAAAGAAAAATCTGTGGTCACCGTGCTCGTTTAAGAGAAAAGGAGAATTTATTCCATTATCGAGCTTAGGTTGAGGGAAATCTCTCACGTTTTGCACGTGCACACGCTCGTGTGCGCGCGCTGATGACGCCAAAATCGTGCGCAGTAGGGATGCGCAATGCAATACTAAGGAATTACCTTAACTTCATAAGCTCATTTGAACAGAAACCTAGTTTTTAAATTGAGACGCATGGTTTTCCCGACATAACAAGGTGATGCGGACGCCTGAGGGAACTCAATAATTTTTGTACTTTGTTTACCAAGCCATAATTTTTTTACCTGACCTCCTCCGAAGGGTTGTTGGTTCTTTCTGCAGGTGCTGGCAATTTCATGGAACAGCTCCAACAGATGGGGACTTCCCATCAAGCATTCGTCCCAAATGACACAGTTCAGTAATTGTAATTTTTTTTGAGACAGCTTCACATTGTGTCACAGTTCGCACAACCGTGTTGAAGGGGGTGTTAGCTGTGCCAATTCCCAAGAATGAATGAACCGTAGTTGGATTCTTCAGTGTTTTTCCCTTATAAACATCACAAGCCATACCGATAGAGCAAATTATACCTACTTGCTTTCCAGCTCTAGCAAGTCTTTCGTCTACTTTGCAGACAACATGAGACTTTCCAGTCCCAGCCTTCCCTGAATTAGCATGTTGTGCCCTATTAACGATTTCTCAACGCACAAATTTTGTTCTTCTGTAAGTTTTCAAGACGTGACTGGCAATTAAAACTACTCTCAAGGCAGTAGTATTTATTTATTCCCCAAATATTGATGTGGCAGGATTGTGCTAAAATGCTTGTGACATTTTATTTTCGTGCGGAGATCGGGCGACTTCGTGCTCACAAGATAAACCGCCAGCCAGGGAGGGCTTTGTAAAGATTTGTCGTGTTGAAAAACTTGTGTGGGAGAGGGAGGGGAGCGCGAGCGCGTGCTGGATGACGTGTTTGTTATTTAGGTAACGGTACGATCGTGTTGCGAAAAGTGAATTGAGACAAAACTTTGCAAAAGTCACTGAAATTCTCCCACTGTTGCAAAAGTATTTGAAAACAAATTCGGCCAAGGTGTAGAAAAACCTTCCGACCTCATTTTGTTTTTGTTTGGTTTTGTGAAAGCAACGAAATTTAGAGATTTGAGCGAATATTTGCAGTGCATTCAAAATGTTAAGGCAAAGAGTTGCCTC
>JAHPZR010010462.1:0-13716 GCA_019787425.1 Platygyra sinensis | reverse complement strand
ATCCCACACTGATCCTTGTCCTTTGTATCTCCACTTTGTGCATGGCTTTGTTCCTCATGGTCTGTTCTCACAGCTTGTATCGCAAACCATTTGTTGGTGTTGTAAGAAGACTTGGCCCATGGAGCAGCCCAAGTTGTACCAAAATGGAGCTTGTTTCTTTATTGGGAAACAACTCCATCATTTCATTCTCATTTGCAAGAAGAATTTTGTGAAGATTGTTCTAAGGAATTTAGAAGCACAAAGTCATCAGGTTTCAGCAGAAAAGTCAGAAGAACTAGCTACACAAGTGCGTGAATTTGTTGAAGGAACTTTGCAAACCTTGTCACAGGACCTGCCATACCTGAGTGGACTGCAGTATGAGTTGTGTGTAGCCTGCCCATACTGTCATCAAGGTAGAGATGAGGGTAGCCAGGAGTGTTCTAACCATGGAAGAGTGTCATGTGTTGACGAGGAGTGCTTCCACCTTCTTGAAGTTAAACAGGATCAACCACTGATCTGTAAGAAGAGGTTCTGGAACAAAGTACGCACTGTCCATGGCCTGAAGGAATGGTTCTTAAAGAGAACAAGCCAGGTAAATGATTTATGAAATTGAGATGTGATCATTGCAGTTGTAATCGCAATTTAAGCAATTGAAAATTTTAGCCTGAAAAAATTTTCAGGGCTTCAACGGGATTCAAGCTCATGGGTTCTTAGATGTGAAACGTGTATTTTAGTTAGAATGCTCCAGAATCAAAAGGGATCTTGTAGAAACGTGTTTAGAATCCTACACAAGATCCTTTGGGATCCTGTTTTATAATACTGTAGAGTTTCTACCAGTGTAGTCCAAAGGGTTGGGTCAACCTTTCCTTTATCTTAACTTTAGTATGTCAAAGAAGCATCACTTTTTTGGTAGCAACTGCCATTAAAAAAAACTTTGTTGAGTAATAGCCCCCACTCTCTCTCCCCAGGTACCATGTTGTACAGAGGGAATCTGAAAGCATTCTCTTTTCAGAGGAAAATGTTTATTTCTGAGGGATTGGACCTCCTTGAGTACTGCCCCCTTCTCAAGTAATTCTTCCTCCTCCCTTCCCCCTGGGATTTATGTTACCTGCAGGTCTTTACTACAATGCTGTATATGTTGGAGGGTAAATTATCTGGAGAAATAATTTGAGTAAGGCCGGTTTGCTTATAAAAATATTGAAAGATCAAAATTGACTGATTAATGTTAGAAATAATCATTAAGACGCTAGAGAACATTATTTGCTAATTGGTTACCAATTGTGTCTTTATACAAAAGTTGAACAATTGTCAAATACATGTGAAATGTTTGTGGCTTGTCTGACGTGGCATTTCGTCTCGGCCAAGAGACTCTTCAGAGACCTTTAGTATTCATAGGTAAACATATGGTTGGCAATCCCTCTGTGATAGAGGGCCAGACTGTCAACATTAAGAATTTGCAAACAGGACTTCTGGCGTGATGCTCAACGAGTTTGCCTGTGAATTCTTAAGGTCTCTGAAGAGTCTCTTGGCTGAGATGGAACACCTCATCAGACTAGCAACAAAAATTTCACAAGTACAGTATTTGACAATTGTGTCTTTTATTTCAAAAAGTCTCCATCAGGCTAAGAGTCCCGGCCATACTGTTAGTGTTCATCTAAAATCCTGTAGCATTAAGCATTAGTTGTATTTTACTTCCCATTGGAGGATGCTAGTCCAATGCAGTATTACCCACAGTGCAAAATTTGCTTTACTCAGTATAGTACACATTCAAAAAATTGGGGTGGAGAGCGGCACTGTGAGAGCAGTGTGTCTCCATAAACACAACAGTGTCCCTGCTTCATCTCAAACCTAGTCCACTTAACCCAGAGTCTAGCTTGATTGTAGGTGTGGTTTTCTTGTAGGATTTGAGTCCTTCTGTTAGAGTTCCCACTACACAAGATGCATCAGCAAAAGAGAATGAAGTGAAGTCAAGTACAGCATTGAGTGTTACTCTGTTGGCCAGCGAGTTGGATTCATCTAAGGGAGGCTTGTCAACCGTAAACAGAGAGCTTGCCGCAGAATTGGCTCAACACGAGCAAGTAAAAGTCACCGTCTTAGTCCCACAATTTTCCTGCTCTGAAGAAGGGAAGAGAACTGCTGAAAGCCACAATGTTTCCATTAGAGAAGCAGAGAGATGTCCAGGCTATGATGACCCCCTTGATTGGCTGAGTTCCCCACCAGAAGACCTTACCATTGATGTCATAGTGGGCCATGGAGGGAAGCTTGGTAAACAAGCCCAATTCATTAGAAAATCACACAAATGTAAGTGGGTACAAGTACTGCATACAGCTCCTGAAGAACTTGGAATGTACAAAAACTATCCAAACGCCATTTCCAAAGGTGAAGAGAAGAACAGAACTGAAATAGAATTGTGTGAATTGGCAGATGCTGTGGCAGCAGTTGGACCCAAGTTAACAGAAGCATACTCCTCTTACCTGCGCTTTTGCAAGAAACACCAAGACATCATTGAACTGACACCTGGCATATTCAGTGAGTTTTCAGACATCACGCAGGCAACTAATGAGCGTGACAAGTTTAAGGTGTTGACCTTTGGCCGTGGTGATCCTGAAGACTTCAGTCTCAAGGGATATGACATTGCGGCTAAAGCAATAGTTGAACTCAGAGACAGCTCATATCATCTGGTGTTTGTCGGTGCGCCACATGGGAAACAGGAGGAAGTTGCTGAAAACTTGCTGCAAAGTGGAATCTCTAGAAATCAGTTGTTTGTTCGAAGATTTATACAAAGGAAGGGAAGATTGAAAAAGTTGTTTTGTGAAGTTGACCTTGTCATCATGCCATCCAGGACAGAGGGATTTGGATTAACTGCTCTGGAAGCCTTGTCTGCTGGTCTTCCCATTCTTGTGAGTGGAAACTCTGGATTTGGAGATACACTGTGCACTTTACCACTAGGCAAGTCATTTGTGGTGGATTCTGCTGACCCTAAAGATTGGGCCAAGGCAATTAGAGCCATACGTCTGAAAGACAGAACAGAGAGACTGCAGGAGATCCAAAGACTGCGGACATCCTATGAAGAGAAGTTCAGCTGGGAGAAACAGTGTGAAGCCCTTGTTGAGAAGATGTGGAGTTTGGTTTATGGTGAGACTTTGACTTAATTGATTTTTTTTTGTATCATCGTCATCAATAATAGCAGTCAAACCTCTATTAAGCAGCCTTCTACCCTGCTAAGTGGTCACCTCTATGAAGTGGATGCAGTCATTGTTTGGGTAATTCCTAATTGGCTATTAGCTTTATTTACTTCTGTTAAACAGTCACCTTGTTACATTAGGTGATCAACCAGCACACAGTTTTATGGTCATGAAGAACTCTTGCTGGCACTGCACAAAGTCAGTGACTTGCTTCACAAACTTAAGTTATGCAACCCCAGAGATGATCATGACTGATTTCTTCTTTTCATGTTGAATGAGATGCCAATTTTAACTAATTAACACTGTCAATGATCTGCTTTAAGGCCAAGATGCTGGTTGGTAAATGGACTCTGAGAACATCCAAGCACTGATATAATAGTATTTGGGTCACAGTTGTTTAAAAAGATGTTGATTGCATTCTTACTTTTGCTTCCTTGTTCAAATTTTGCCCATAACATGCTGAATTTTGGTCACCTCTTATGAAGGGTCAGTCACAGGGCAATTTCCTGAGGGTTACTGCATAATATAAGTTTGACTGTATGTTATCAAGTAAGACTCACTGATTTGTTCTGTGGTGGTGTTTTCACATGTTTGTTCATGTCTGTTTCATGACAATTCTACAGAATGATGCAGTAAACAATCTTATTAAGTTGTTATAGAACAAATTTTATTTTAAGTGGATCCAGATATTTTCCAAAGCTGGGGGATGATGGTGGAGGGGGTCCTAGTATACAGTATTGTGCAAAAGTTATGCAAACGAAATTCGTCGAAAGACGTCCTTTGTTCTCGCGAATTTTCCATGAAAAGTCGTCGAATTTTCGAAACGTTTTTCATAGGGTTCGAAGCGAAAAATTCAAGATCTTTCTCGAAAATTTGAGATAGCGAAGTTCGAAGTAGAGAATTTTCGAGGTAACCCAACGAAGATTCGAGATAGCGAAATTCGAAGCAGTAGATTCGCGTGACATGAACGGCTGAACAAGCGTACATGTATGTAAATAAACTAAACTCATATCGAAAATAGATTCAATCATCCGACAATTTAATCGGCTATTTCCAATGAAAAAAAAGCAAATGCCTTGCACAATGAAAATAAGTAACTGTCTTACAAGTAATTCCTTAAAAACACAGCCTTGTAAAACCTTGTTTACCCTTACCAAACTGACAGATATGTGACATATATACATATCAGTTCTGTAAAATATCTGTGAAATATCTGTAAAAAACTATCTGTGACATATCTGTAACAGATAGGAATTTGGCCTCATTTTCATATCTGTCACAGATATGTGACAGATAGTGAACAATGCAAGAACATGCAGATCTGCAAGAAAATGTCTGCTGCAGATATGTTGACTGGATAATTAGCATGAATATATTCACAGGGTTGCCTAGGGTGATCACAGTGCTGTGATTAAGTGCACCTATATTCATTCTGAACTATTAATGTGAACACTGAATTATGTTTATTGATTTAAAGAGATCAGTCTTCAATCTGTTTTAAAATTGTTTATTTAAATAACCAATAAATACTAAGAGCAGATATTACAAAACCTATGCACATGCTCTTGCTAACATCAACTAGCCAATATCAAATTGTACTATGAACAATATTTAAAGCCAATAAAATTATGTACAGTGTAAGTACTGCAATATACATCTAACACACTAACTTGTTCCATATTCTTTACCAGCGCTACAGAAACAAAACCCTGGATGTAGAGTATAAATACTTAAGTCTAATCTGCCAAAAAAGTTCACTTAAAAAAGCTAAAGGGTGATCCCTTTGGAAACACTGCGACAGTCCCCACAGCACTTGTCCTGGACAGTCTTGTTAAAGATGATGCCTGCTTGTTTGCCATAGTTGTTGTCATCTACATGTAGAACAAACCCTGGAGGAGAAATATTCATACTATCAGTAACACTGTATATCAACAGTTGATACTAACTTGAACTGTGACTGCATGGAATGCATATTTCCAAATCAATATTCTAGTTGTATACAACATTTTGGTACCTACTAGCCTGTAATGTACACACAAATTTACAGAAAGCATGTAAAAGTATGCAAAAATGCCATACTGTCCATTCTTATAATTTCAGAAATCCATACGGGATTAAAACATGTAACTTCCCCCTGTGTGCTTGGAAACAAGCTTCCAGCATTCAACTTGTTAAGAACAATATTTGGAAAAACAAGCATGGAAATTTAATCAATCAAAATTGCAAATAACTAGGAGCTGCTTCAGATCCTTGTGTGCAAATCAAGTAATGTGAGGAATCACCAAGCAATAACCAGTAATCTTTTGCATTTGCAAAATTCAAACATCTCTTACTGTACACGAATTCATCTTAATTAAGCTGCTCAATGTTGATAGGTGCTAGCATAAGCAGTGTAAAGAAAGTGATTGTCTTGAATTTCCCCAGCTGAAAGGGTCTTCAGCTTTATAAAATTTGCAGCACGTGCAAGATGGCATTATTTTGTTTTTGACAAAACTTAAGGAAATAAAGTTAACTTTCGCTTTTTAATTGTTCAGTACTTTAGAGAACTCTACTTAGAGACAGTTAATAAAATTGTTTAGATTGTGTTTGTGATCATTAATTAGAAGGAACTACAGATCAGCAAGTCAAAGTAAAATGTAACAGTTAAAGAAATCAGGTGAGTATTTTTTTTAAAAGATATACATATTGTATGTGTAATTCAGCAAATCAGTAGTGATTGAATATTACAAAGAATGAAAAGAACACTCCTGCAGTTTGGGCTTCTTGTTGACTCCATTCTCAAGCAATGATCATTCATTAGCTTCTATTAGGGCCTGCTATACTGCAGTAGCTACCAAGTTCCACTGGAAGAGGATCAGTAAAGTATATAAGCGAAAATAAGTACTAACAGACACAAAACTTACCTCCAAAAGCAAGAATTATAGCTGGAAACCAGCCTTTGGTCTGTGTATCTTCCCAATATGTTTCACATGGCAATCCTGCTCTTCTTGTATTTTAATTTTGTCTCTGCTAAGGACTCTTCTTACACCATCCTCTACGAATTTGATCAGGTAGAAATCTAAAGAAAAGGTCATTTTGCGTGAGTCCTTGAGAACATATTGTAGTCATAAGCCACCATTTTGTTCACAAGTTATGGCAGTATCGAGTCAGTTCGATCGAAGATTGTTTCGAGCGAAACACATTTGATAAATAGTAAGTTCAATACACTTAAGCAATCTTGCCTTCAATCGAATCGACTTTTATCGATCAAAACGACCTTCGATGGAACTGATTCGCAACTGGCACATCTAAACGACCAGCTTATTTTTTGGATCGAGGAAGGATAGCTTACCACCGTCGTCTTGAAAGCGTGTTGGAGCTTTAGTAACTCGTGATGTTCTGCCAACCATTTTCAAAATTGTTAAAAGCTGATAAGTTCAGGTGAACAGACAGCTGAAATTCACAGATCCACAGTGACAAATGTGCTTCCTACACGTGAAAACGACGCCAAGGCATTCAAGTCAAAACTGCCGCCGAAGCTCAAAGCTTGCCGGCAAGCTGTGAAATTTTTTCGCTCAGCCAATCACATCCATTTGTTTCTCTCGGTCCCACTCTCTGCTCGGCCGTGCCTCCATTTTGTCAACACAACGAAATCTGCGTGGGTTGAAACAGCCATGATTTCTGGAAGAAAACGAAAGCGATACAACACTTTTCCTGCTTCTCATAATCCTGTGCCACCAAAACGTAGTTTAAGGTGTCATATGAAAGTGATTTCAAGTGTAATTCCTCCTCACAATGATATTAATGGAGGTTTACTGACTGAAATACGTCCCCTTCAGCTGGAGTACGTGGACATGTGCTTGTCTTCCGAACAAAATGACAATCTTCTTCACAAGATGCATGAGGATGGTGAAAGTCTGAGCTATGTGGAGGACTAAAATAATATCATCACTGAGGAAGCTGATGAAATAGAAGAGACTTACTCGAGTTTACAGGAGTCTGATGAGATCGTTTGCAGCTACATCTCTTCTGATTTCGAAACACACAGTGAAACACATGAAGTGCATCATGATGATAGCTTATTTTCTATGAATGAAAGTGAAAGTGCAGGAAAAGATGAAGATGCCACTGTTTATCCAACTTGTCCCCTTTGGCTTTCCGAGAGTGAATCGACATAAGCTCACAGGAGATGCTTTGGCTGATGTGATCAAACTGATTGATTTGCACTGTATTCCACGTCCTAATTTTATAGTTACTCGATAGAAACCTGGAGGGAATTGAAATCTTACTTTGCAGATTCTAAAGAATCCTTAGAGTTGTTCTACTACTGCAACTATTGTTATTGGTTGCTTCCTGCTGAACACACTCCTGTTTGTCCAATGTGTGATACAGACTAAGGATCACCTGCAACAAAAAGCTACTTTGTGGTCTTACCAATCTAACATCAGGTCTCAAAGTTTTTGTCGCGTGAGTTAACTTTTTTTTGCTTGATGTTTTGATTATCGTAAGAGTTATAAGTATGAGGTAGAGTATTTTTTTAGTAAATGCTTCCTAAACTTCTCCAGTTTAGGCTTTTGTGGTTCAAACCAATTAACTGTATGCATGAAAGGAAACTGGCAAGTGGTCATGTTGACACCAAATGACTTCAGCAGAAAAGCTGTAAATTTGTGCACATTCCATAATAAAGCAACAAAAATCTTTAAGGACTAATAGTTTTCCTTAATTTCCATAACATCTTGTACACAATGATGTTTAGTTGCGAAACACAGTTTAATAAAAAGCAATTTCAATATGGAGGTGTTTAAATTAAGACTTTGAAAGATGTTTAAGATTGAGTCACTTAGCCAGTGCATTGTGGTGGACATATTAGATATATATTTTTTGGACAACTGTGTATTCAGGGTGGGGTTGTAGGAGGTAAAGCACAGATTTGCTTCTTGCAAAGATAATACACTTGAAACTGGAAATGGTGATTATTGCTTAAGTGTTTTATATGAACTTAAAATTCAACATCATTATGCATGCAGCATGAAGATTTAGCTATCTGTATAATGTCTGGAGGCACTGCAGATAGTTAACAGATATTTTAAGTAAACTTTCACATATCTGCAGAATATCTGTAAACTTCTTACAGATACTTTACAGATATGGGAAAACATACTGCAGATAACAGCAGTACTGTCACAGATATGCTGCAGATATTTGCAGATATTTGACATATATGTCCGTTTGGTAAGGGTAAGCAACTTTGATTTTCAAGCCCGCTTATCGATCAGCAAAACTAGGTGCCATTTCGCAAATGTAGGTCAAGTGTGTTGACGTGACTATGTTTACAGAAGCGCACTTTCCCAAAACAAACAACATAGAAATGAGATTGAACTTTTGTAGGCAAATGTTATGTTATGAAACATTACATGTCAAATATCTTTCGCGTGTTTTTAAGCCAAGCAGTGCATGTCTCGATCGGCTCCAGAGAATCGTACAAAACTGGCTTCGGACGTCTTACCTTGTAAACTGAATCCTTGCCGTTTTTAAAAGCAATAAGCTTATTTCAAGAATTTTCTGCTTCCATATCGACCGTAAGCATCAACCTCATTTTAAGCCCAGCCATGTGCCATGCAAACATCACGTTTAACCCCAGCCATGTGGCATGTAAACATGTTGACAAAGTTGGAAAAGTTACGAGCCCACAGTTGTTTGGCCTGCGGTATAGATGTTGCGTCGGTAACTATGTCATGTAGAGGGACAGTGAGGCGTTCGCGACAAAAGAATACTGAAGCCGGCCCACTGTAGTTTTGTATCTAAGTGAACAAATTTACTTTGTTTTGACTTTGACTAAATATTCACGTTCAAAACAGATACCAACAAGATGCGTTTCCAGAGTTCGTATGCAGAAAATATTCTTTGAACGCCTTACTTTGCAAACATAATTGTTGCTTTGTTTAAAAGCTCCTGAATCCACATAAATTCCATTTCAGTTTGAAAACTCTTGAATTCAGAAAAATTCCTTCATTCTGTCTCATGATTTAAACGTTTGGGGCTCGCCATTTGACATGTACGCCATGTGCGAGCCCACAGTAACTTGAGCTGTGGCGTTACCAGTTCGCGCGGAGTCTGGGTTACGCAAACATTGGCCGTGTCTTCGAGTGGCCCTTGTGTTCAACAAACGTGAGCCAAGAAACCACCAAAGAACAACGGTGTAAGAGCTGCGATGCTTTCAACGTGAAGTAAACAGTATAAGGAACCTTTGAAGTAATACAGGTGAGTCTCGTATAAACCTGTTGTATAAACGGACACGAGTTTGTCGTAAAGTTTACACTGTGAAGTGACATCAGAATAGAATCGTCGCGGCAAATTCGAACTGGGCAAATTATCGCGATGGGGACTGTTTGAGCAGAGCAAACAAAGAGTGAAATTTCGCTCAAATGTTCTAAGTCATTGATCGAACACTGCGAATTGTCACTCGAAAATTCGAAGTATATTTTCGTTCTGAGCAAATTGTCGTTCGAAAATTCACGTAATTGGAAACAATAGGCATCACGAATTATCGCGACTTTTCATTGAAAATTCGCTTCCATCGAAAATTCGATATTTTTTCGTCGAAAAGCCAGAAAAGCCGCGAATTTCGGCGAAATACGTTTGCATTACTTTTGCACAATACTGTAGATATTAAGGCTTTTTCTCTCTACAAAGAGGGGTCTTTGTGAAAAGCTGTTTGTTTTTGTTTGTTTTTTTTGCTTCCCACTGTAAGTTTTTTTAGTTCTTAATCAATTGTTTTCATTGACACAAGTAATTGTTCTTCTTAAAAGTTGGGGTGGGTCTGTTGTGGGTCAAAGTGATGAAGTTGCCTTGTCTTGCTATAAAGGTGGGGAGGGGGCTGCAGAGATGCTGGTGGAATGTGGGGACAGATTGATGAACTAGTGCATTCTTTTATTCATAGCTTCGGATGAAGCATATTCCACAAGTCAGATTAGTGCTGCAGTGAGACAGATCACAAGTGAATCTCCAGTGCACCCAGGTAAGCATGTAGCAACAACACTAGGATGTAGCAGTATTTTTTGGAATAACATTGTCAACCTGAATGGAACAGGAGAGATGTGACTCCCAGAAATGAACTATAATTATGGATGTGTGGGAGCCAAAGGGTTTGATTTTTGAGCTGTTTTGGTCTGAAAGTTGGTACACTGTAGCCTGCAAGCAGACTCTGTGTGTGGCAAGGAAGAAGGAGAGGAAAGGAGAAGAGCCTGCCTGTACTGCTTCTAATTTTTTAGCTAGTGCATCCAAATAAATGCTGATTGGCGAGATTAATATGTTGGCATGGTGATGTTATCCAGCTGTGATCATGCAGCTCTTGTTCAGAAAAGCAAAATGATGGCCTGCAGAGATCAGCAGCTGAAAAAGAACCCTGTGTTAGTTGTCTGGCCTTTACAGTGTATTATCAAAGACCAGATTTCAGAGGCCAGAAATATGGGTCTTTCAGCTGCAACAACTGCTGGTTTGATGAAAGAGGAGTTGACTTCAGTGTAATTTCAGCCGGTTGTGTGATCCAACCTTATTTGAGCAATGAATGCTGAATGTCCTGAAAGACGTGTTCTTCGCTCCACAAAAATTTGGCAGCAGTTGTGAACAATGTTTACATCATATCCTCCGGATGTGCGTTGATTGACTGGTTTTTCATAAATCACTCCACATCACATCAGCGGGGTCTCTGAATGTAGAATTCTAAGTGATTTGGGCATGCTCTTCTTTCCCTTTCCTCTCCTTTCTTGCCATACAAAGAGCCTATTTGCAGGCTAGAAAGTTGACCAGATTTTGCCATGTTTCTCTACTGTATGGTTTTCAATGATAACTGACTTACAATTGATATTGAGGTACCCTGAAAAAAAAAAAAAACATGGAACACACTAAAATTACCATGTAAGCTTACTCCTATTAACATATTACTCTTTTTCCATTTGGCTATGCATATGAGACTACCCTTACCAAACTGACAGATATGTGACATATATACATATCAGTTCTGTAAAATATCTGTGATATATCTGTAAAAAACTATCTGTGACATATCTGTAACAGATAGGAATTTGGCCTCATTTTCATATCTGTCACAGATATGTGACAGATAGTGAACAATGCAAGAACATGCAGATCTGCAAGAAAATGTCTGCTGCAGATATGTTGACTGGATAATTAGCATGAATATATTCACAGGGTTGCCTAGGGTGATCACAGTGCTGTGATTAAGTGCACCTATATTCATCCTGAACTATTAATGTGAACACCGAATTATGTTTATTGATTTAAAGAGATCAGTCTTCAATCTGTTTTAAAATTGTTTATTTAAATAACCAATAAATACTAAGAGCAGATATTACAAAACCTATGCACATGCTCTTGCTAACATCAACTCTTTGTAGCCAATATCAAATTGTACTATGAACAATATTTAAAGCCAATAAAATTATGTACAGTGTAAGTACTGCAATATACATCTAACACACTAACTTGTTCCATATTCTTTACCAGCAGTACAGAAACAAAACCCTGGATGTAGAGTATAAATACTTAAGTCTAATTTGCCAAAAAAGTTCACTTAAAAAAGCTAAAGGGTGATCCCTTTGGAAACACCGCGACAGTCCCCACAGCACTTGTCCTGGACAGTCTTGTTAAAGATGATGCCTGCTTGTTTGCCATAGTTGTTGTCATCTACATTGCATACAGTATTGTGCAAAAGTAATGCAAACGTATTTCGCCGAAATTCGCGGCTTTTCTGGCTTTTCGACGAAAAAATATCGAATTTTCGATGGAAGCGAATTTTCAACGAAAAGTCACGATAATTCGTGATGCCTATTGTTTCCAATTACGTGAATTTTCGAACGACAATTCGCTCAGAACGAAAATATACTTCGAATTTTCGAGTGACAATTCGCAGTGTTCGATCAATGACTTAGAACATTTGAGCGAAATTTCACTCTTTGTTTGCTCTGCTCAAACAGTCCCACGCATTTTCTGGACGATAATTTGCCCAGTTCGAATTTGCCGCGACGATTCTATTCTGATGTCACTTCACAGTGTAAGCTTTACGACAAACTCGTGTCCGTTTATACAACAGGTTTATACGAGACTCACCTGTATTACTTCAAAGGTTCCTTATACTGTTTACTTCACGTTGAAAGCATCGCAGCTCTTACACCGTTGTTCTTTGGTGGTTTCTTGGCTCACGTTTGTTGAACACAAGGGCCACTCGCAGACACGGCCATGTTTGCGTAACCCAGACTCCGCGCGAACTGGTAACGCCACAGCTCAAGTTACTGTGGGCTCGCAAACAATTTGCCAACATGGCGTACATGTCACATGGCGAGCCCCAAACGTTTAAATCATGAGACAGAATGAAGGAATTTTTCTGAATTCAAGAGTTTTCAAACTGAAATGGAATTTATGTGGATTCATGAGCTTTTAAACAAAGCAACAATTATGTTTGCAAAGTAAGGCGTTCAAAGAATATTTTCTGCATACGAACTCTGGAAACGCATCTTGTTGGTATCTGTTTTGAACGTGAATATTTAGTCAAAGTCAAAACAAAGTAAATTTGTTCACTTAGATACAAAACTACAGTGGGCCGGCTTCAGTATTCTTTTGTCGCGAACGCCTCACTTTCCCTCTACATGACATAGTTACCGACGCAACATCTATACCGCAGGCCAAACAACTGTGGGCTCGTAACTTTTCCAACTTTGTCAACATGTTTACATGCCACATGGCTGGGGTTAAACGTGATGTTTGCATGGCACATGGCTGGGCTTAAAATGAGGTTGATGCTTACGGTCGATATGGAAGCAGAAAATGCTTGAAATAAGCTTATTGCTTTTAAAAACGGCAAGGATTCAGTTTACAAGGTAAGACGTCCGAAGCCAGTTTTGTACGATTCTCTGGAGCCGATCGAGACATGCACTGCTTGGCTTAAAAACACGCGAAAGATATTTGACATGTAATGTTTCATAACATAACATTTGCCTACAAAAGTTCAATCTCATTTCTATGTTGTTTGTTTTGGGAAAGTGCGCTTCTGTAAACATAGTCACGTCAACACACTTGACCTACATTTGCGAAATGGCACCCAGTTTTGCTGATCGATAAGCGGGCTTGAAAATCAAAGTTGCTTAAACAAGGTTTTACGAGGCTGTGTTTTAAGGAATTACTTGTAAGACAGTTACTTATTTTCATTGTGCAAGGCATTTGCTTTTTTTTCATTGGAAATAGCCGATTAAATTGTCGGATCATTGAATCTATTTTCGATATGAGTTTAGTTTATTTACATACATGTACGCTTGTTCAGTCGTTCATGTCACGCGAATCTGCTGCTTCGAATTTCGCTATCTCGAATCTTCGTTGGGTTACCTCGAAAATTCGCTACTTCGAACTTCGCTATCTCGAATTTTCGAGAAAGATCGTGAATTTTTCGCTTCGAACCCTACGAAAAACGTTTCGAAAATTCGACGACTTTTCATGGAAAATTCGCGAGAACAAAGGACGTCTTTCGACGAATTTCGTTTGCATAACTTTTGCACAATAC
>JAHPZR010010461.1:0-18289 GCA_019787425.1 Platygyra sinensis | reverse complement strand
TGACCAAGCTTAGTCACGCCTTACTCAACTGATAATCATAGTAAACAGTATTCTATCAATATTTTCTCTTGATCTTACTTGCAAGATCTCCTCAGCTGAAAAGCCGTATAGATATCAAAAAGCATGTTTCATTATTTTAAGTGCGTTCAGTCCAAATGATAAGTTAGCGTTCTGCATGGCTTTAGCATTATTTGTCGAATAAATTAATAACAATTCTCTTAAATAAAACAGGTAATTTACATTCCTACAAGACAAGTTTGTTTACAATCACAACAAAATTAGGAATCCCTGAAAAAGGAACAGTTTACATATCCAGGACAAAAACAGGAAATGCTATAAATGACAAACAAACTGTCTTATAACACAGTGTGTTGCATGAAGACTCACCTCGTTTTGGGAGCAGGCTGACGTAGTGCACTTCATGAACATGGCCCAGCACAAGTGGGTTGGTGTTCATCACGTCACCATCAGGCCTGATAGTAAGGTCACTGTGATTTGACTGACTGCTAATTACATCAATGTACGTTTTATAGCAGTTTGCAGTCCCATAGAGAATCACGTGATCACCCCATGTGCCATCTTTCTTCATGTTGGAGAGATACTCAGGCCACGATTGATATCCATCAATGAAGTTAAATAAATCTGTTCCATCTGGCTGTAAGAAAAGAGAATAAAAAGACTAACTTTTAATAAGGTTAGTACAAGTGGATTTTATCAAGTGTGACAACATAAATGTCCCTTTCTAAATTTGTATCTATAATGAAGAACCATAAATTATATGATGAAATCTTTTTCTAGCAATTTAAAGATGACTAATCAGGACTCCAAAAAAACTTGAATTCCAGCTCTTGGAACAAGTAGCTCTAAAGTTTTGCTTGCATCTGCAGGCCAAGAGTGAAAGTGAGTGAAGGAGATTCTATGTGTAATGGACGATCGCACAGCACTTTTTTCAAGCTCTGACTAATGTGTAGGTCCGGAAAATATTGATACCCACACCAAAGAAGGTCATCAGAATTCCCAGCTGGGGGTGGGTTATCTCAATAGCCAAACGTTTAAGGAAAGTATGAAGCTACACTGGACATTCCAGGGGGGAGAGGTAGGGAGGGGTTAAAAACCAAATGACCATCCTTGGTGAAGGAATGGATATTTTCTGAATCCACACAATCCCCGTATATGGCAATGCAACATTTTCTGCCAAATTATTGGATTTCAAGTCTAATTACTGGATTCTGATCCCATGGAATGCATTTTCCCGAGCCCATGTGAAGATTATTTTCACCAGAATATGTGTCACAAAAAAATACACAACTAACCAGTTTTGGGTTCTTTCTGAGGTACTGCACTATGGATTGTCTTAATTCTCCATGTGGGATCTTCATTCCTTTCACAAAGTTCAGCTGTTCAGACAATGCATAAAACATGCAGTTTCCTGACCCTTCATTGTCAGAAATCACAAAGCCTTTGTCTGAGGCAATCTTCTCCAGCTCTGCCAATAGGTCAGTATTACTGCTGACCTTGCTTACATCGCGTTGCATTTGCTGAAGATTCATGAACATTTGTCCAGGCAGATCTAAAAAGAAAAACATATAAATTAAGGCTATTGCACAGGGGTTACTCAATGGAATCTTTGGTGGGGAGGGAAAGTGCCATCGATTTTGGTAAAAGAACTAAAAAGTTGACACTGGCTAAATAATTATATATATTGGATGTTTCAGCTATTACTGTTGCCTTCTTCACCAAAGATAAAAATGCAAATGCTTAATGGCATCCTGATTGGTATTTGTATACAATGTGTGATAAAAGCTGAATCATGCTTTGAAAGAGTGTAACAATAGTCTCTACTGTATTTTTTATGACTCTAACAATGCTTAATGTTGTTTTTTATAAATGTTTGGAAGTAATATGTGTTCGTTTATAACAATCCTATCCCGTATGGAATGCCAAGCTTCAAGGATCAGTCTTTGTTGCAACACCAATAACCTGTCAACAATTTCAACATTCTCCAAATCCACTTGGTGATTGTGAAGCCCATGGTGTTTGGCCAACAAAGACATTTCATCCAATGTGGCTTTGGCCTTTGCCTGTTCTATTACACGCGTTTTAGCGCGTGCAATGTCTGACCAATGTAAACACAGTCTTTACATTTGATCTTGTACACAATTCCTCTGGAAGCTTCTCGATTTCGTCTTTTGGCTTTTTAAGTCTGTTCGAGATGGTGCAAATATGCTTAATTAGGACAACCTTAATGTTGAAACCTCAGAGAACATTTGAGACTCTCTTGGAGAATCCTTTGGTGAAGTGCAGGATACTACTAAGCCATGTTGATTGGTCTTATTCATTTCTTGTTGTCTATTCAGTTGGTGGTCATTATGAATGAAATTAGCGGGGAAGTTATTAGTTATTTGAAACCAAAATACCTTATTTCTAAATTAAACTGTTAGTTTCCATTATCTGAGTTTGACAATGTCAGTGTGTAGTCTCATATGCATGGCCAAATGAAAAAAGAGTAATATGTTAATAGGAGTAAGCTTACATGATTATTTTAGTGTGTTCGATGTTTTTTTTTTCAGGGTACCACAATATCAACCGTAAGTCAATTATCATCGAAAACCATACAGTAGAGCCACATGGCAAAATCTGGTCAACTTTCTAGCCTGCAAATAGGCTCTTTGTATGGCAAGAAAGAAGAGGAAAGGGAAAGAAGAGCATGCCCAAATCACTTAGAATTCTACATTCAGAAACCCTGCTGATGTGATGTGGAGTGATTTATGAAAAACCAGTCAATCAACGCACATCCAGAGGATATGATGTAAACATTGTTCACAACTGCTGCCAAATTTTTGTGGAGCGAAGAACCCGTCTTTCAGGACATTCAGCATTCATTGCTCAAACAAGGTTGGATCACACAATTGGCTGAAATTACACTGCAGTCAACTCCTCTTTCATCAAACCAGCAATGATGCAGCTGAAAGACCCATATCTCTGGCCTCTGAAATCTGGTCTTTGATAATACTCTGTAAAGGCCAGACAACTAACACAGGTTTCTTTTTCAGCTGCTGATCTCTGCAGGCCATCATTTTGCTTTTCTGAACAAGAGCTGCATGATCACAGCTGGATAACATCACCATGCCAACATATTAATCTCAGCCAAACAGCATTTATTTGGATGCACTAACTAAAAAATTTAAAGCAGTACATCGTTGTAGCTATTTTTGTTAATTTTAATAACTATGTGAGAAAAGTGAATGAAACGATTAAAATTTGACTCTAGAGCTAGCGACGGAGTTTGTTGTGCTGAAAGAAGAATTTATGCGATTGTCAGTCAACCGAAACACAACTAAAAAGTCGAGAACTCCCAGGTTATTTCCGTACGTAAAATGGACATTTCATTAAAAATAACAGTGAAGTAGAAATGTGTTCATTTAACTGATAATATACTGAACCTCTTTTCAATATCCTAATGAAGAATTTGCCATGATTTAGTGGTACGAAATATGCAAATTTGTATTGCTTGTGTTCGTGCATACTAAAATTACACAGTAATGCATATACTATGCATATACTACGGTCGGGCGAAAGTAATGAAGTGAAAATTTACCTCGCCTTTGGACATTGTTTGCCGACATCTCTGTTTATCTCTCATGTTAACACTGTTTTCAATCATTGATCTGGCGAAGTAGACAGAAGGGGACCACGACTGCATTGCATTTTCACTTGTATTTCGGGGGAATCTAAAAATGTTTTGACACTCCGAAATCTGCACGTTCCTTAAAGCCAACTTACCGACTCTTTGTGTCCATTGACATTTTTATAACTCTTTAAGAGCTGTAAGCTAACTCTACTGCCATTACTTGTACCATTATAACCCAAATGGACCGGCAAATTATCGATCCTGATCCTGGCAAAAATTACAACGCCGGCGACCCGCACTTCGAAATGGAAAAAAGAAATGTACATCGCAGTCGTACAAATCGTAGCTAGACTCCAATTTGTAATGCCAGATAATACATTTCTTTCACGTAAAAATCTTGCTCGGTTTCGATAAAATATGAATCACAAATAACCCAAAAATGTTTTGACAGCCCTCTGAGCTCAGTCGAAAGTCTCTTGAGTGTTTCAGCTCAGTTCCCGAAGTGACGTCACTGGTAGCCGGACCCAGATCCCACTTTGCGCGGTGGTGAACATAGCAATTGCGAGTTCAAACGCCTGTAGAAACGCAAGGATTTTATCAATCGAGATAATTTTTTCGCTGATGAAATCAGGGAAACTAGTAGATTTTATTAAAAGGAAGAAAAAGGAAAAAAATTTTTGGGGTTAGTGGCACTTTAAAATAAAATTTGTTCTATAACACTTAATAAAAGGACTAAAGATTGTTTACTGCATCATTCTGTAGAATTGTCATGAAACAGACATGAACAAATAATATTATGTGAAAACAACACCACAGAACAAGTCAGGTGAGTCTTACTTGATAACATACAGTCAAACCTATATTAAGCAGTAAACCCCAGGAAATTGCCATGTGACTGACCCTTCAAAAGAGGTGACCAAAATTCAGCATGTTATGGGCAAAACTTGAACAAGAAAGCAAAAGTAAGAACGCAATCAACATTTTTTTAAACAACTGAAACCCAAATACTATTATAGAAGTGCTTGGATGTTCTCAGAGTCCATTTACCAGCCAGCATCTTGGCCTTAAAGCAGTATTGGCATCTCATTCAACATGAAAAGAAGAAATCAGTCATGATCATCTCTGAGGTTGCATAACTTAATTTTG
Source organism: Platygyra sinensis (assembly GCA_019787425.1). Lineage (NCBI taxonomy): Eukaryota > Metazoa > Cnidaria > Anthozoa > Scleractinia > Merulinidae > Platygyra > Platygyra sinensis. Next base: position 13,512 of record JAHPZR010010461.1, on the reverse strand, counting down.
TGAAGCAAGTCACTGACTTTGTGCAGTGCCAGCAAGAGTTCTTCATGACCATAAAACTGTGTGCTGGTTGATCACCTAATGTAACAAGGTGACTGTTTAACAGAAGTAAATAAAGCTAATAGCCAATTAGGAATTACCCAAACAATGACTGCTGACCACTCAGCAGCCTAGAAGGCTGCTTAATAGAGGTTTGACTGTAATTATTGATGATAATGATACAAAAAAATCAATTAAGTCAAAGTCTTACCATAAACCAATGTCCACATCTTCTCAACAAGGGCTTCACACTGTTTCTCCCAGCTGAACTTCTCTTGATAGGATGTCTGCAGCCTTTGGATCTCCTGCAGTCTCTCTGTTCTGTCTTTCAGACGTATGGCTCTAATTGCCTTGGCCCAATCTTTAGGATCAGCAGAATCCACCACAAATGGCTTGCCTAGAGGTAAAGTGCACAGTGTATTTCCAAATCCCGAATTTCCACTCACAAGAATGGGAAGACCAGCAGACAATGCTTCCAGTGCAGTTAATCCAAATCCCTCTGTCCTGGACGGCATGATGACAAGGTCAACTTCACAAAACAACTCTTTCAATCTTTCCTTCCTTTGTATAAATCTTCGAACAAACAACTGATTTCTAGAGATTCCACTTTGTAGCAAGTTTTCAGCAACTTCCTCCTGTTTCCCATCAGGTGCACCAACAAACACCAGATGATATGAGCTGTCTTTCAGTTCAACTATTGCTTTGGCCGCAATGTCGTATCCCTTGAGACTTAAGTCTTCAGGATCACCACGGCCAAAGGTCAACACCTTAAACTTGTCACGCTCATTAGTTGCTTGTGTGATGTCTGAAAACTCACTGAATATGCCAGGTGTCATCTCAATGATGTTTTGGTGTTTCTTGCAAAAGCGTAGGTAAGAAGAGTATGCCTCTGTCAACTTGGGTCCAACTGCTGCCACAGCATCTGCCAATTCACACAATTCTATTTCAGTTCTGTTCTTCTCTTCACCTTTGGAAATGGCCTTTGGATAGTTTTTGTACATTCCGAGTTCTTCAGGAGCAGTATGCAGTACTTGTACCCACTTACATTTGTGAGATTTTCTGATGAATTGGGCTTGTTTACCAAGCTTCCCTCCATGACCCACTATGATGTCAATGGCAAGGTCTTCTGGTGGGGAACTCAGCCAGTCAAGGGGGTCATCGTAGCCTGGACGTCGGACTGCTTCTCTAATGGAAACATTGTGGCTTTCAGCAGTTCTCTTCCCTTCTTCAGAACAGGAAAATTGTGGTACTAAGACAGTGACTTCTACTAGCTCATGTTGGGCCAATTCTATGGCAAGCTCTCTGTTTACAGTTGACAAGCCTCCCTTAGATGAATCCAACTCACTGGCCAACAGAGTAACACTCAATGCTGTACCTGACTTCCCTTGATTTTCTTTTGCTGGTGCATTGTGTGTAATGGGAACTCTGGTAGAAGTACTCAAATCCTAAAACAGAACCACACCTACCATTAAAGCTAGACTTTGCTGGTTACATGGTCTGAGACCATGTAGGTAATATAAATCCCAGGGGGGAGGGGGTAGGGGAGAGGAGGAACAATTACTTGAGAAGGAGGCAGTACTCAAGAGGTCCAATCTCTCAATAATTAAACATTTTGCTCAGAAAAGGTGATTCTTTCAGATTCCCTCCATACAAAAAAGTGGTGCTCCTTTGGCATAATACAGTACACAAAGGAAAGATTGCCCCAGCCATTTGGACTACACTGTTAGAAATTCTACAGGATCCTAAAACAGGACCCCACAGGACCTCTTGTAGGATCCTAAACAAGTTTTTACATTATCACTTTCACAGTGCGTTTCACAAAACTTTTGACAGACAGTTTCCGAAGTTTGTTTGAAATTCCCGAAGTTTGCTGCGAACTTGGCAATTTCATTACGTAGTTGTTTCATTACATAATTGTCAATCAAATTGTGAACTTTGAAACAAAAATGTGAATTTCACATCGAATTTTGTTGGGAAGTTGCGAAGTTTGTCGAGAGCGAAGTTCCGCCATTCGGTGTAGTTGGTTTGGTATTATAACTACAAATGAATTTAAACAAAGTGAAAAAATTTCTCAACCAAGCCAGACTAATTTTGTAATGTTTACTTCTAAAAGGTGAATAATTATTAATTGAGAGGTACAGAGGGACTTCACAGACAGATGGTGCAACTTGCATCTTGTTTATGCTAGAAATGTAACAAGACAAAAGTTCAACAACACGACAATAAATTGTTTAGTTTGTTGCGCTATTTCTAGAATGACGTATGTCCTGAAAAAAAGTGTTTCTTTTTATCTCTGATAGATTTAACTGTAAAATGCTTTTAAGCAACTATGCGTAATTCACATGACAGAAATTGTATTCTATTTTTAGGCAGGTATCGGGTGACATCTGGGAAAATTAAGTTTTCGACGTTTTATAACCCATTTTAAAACTAGTAATTTGCAATGGCCGTAACCACAACTTCTAAGAAAATTCCGACACATTTACACCGAATGGTGCAAACTTCTCTTGTGACAAACTTCTTAACTTCCCAACGAAGTTCGTTGTGAAATTCACAACTTCATTTCCAAGTTCACAATTTGATTGACAACTACGTAATGAAATTGCCGAATTCGTAGCGAATTTCAGGAATTTCAAACGAACTTCGGAAAATGTTTGTCAAAAGTTTTGTGAAACACACTGTAAATCTGCAGCATTTTAACTAAAATACCACTCCCAGTTAGTATACTAATGAATCCTATAAGATCTCACAGGATCCTACCAGATCATGCAAGATCCTCTACATTACACATAACCAGTGTTATTATTCAACAAATTGTAACACTATCCAAATATGGTCATGATGCTCTCGATATCTGTCATCCCTAGGTAACAGATATCTGGCGATATACGTAGCTTCGTACGTGGGAAGAAAAAGTGAAGTGAAAAAATGTCGACAGAAAGGTTTTAAAATGTTACGAGCTTGGAAATCAATTTTACTATCAATTTGTTGAATAATAAAACAATTATCCTGCTCAATCTCGCGGAATATCGTCTGATTTTAGCCGACTCGGCCTATGGCCTCGTCGGCTAAGTATCAGACGATATTCCGCGCGATTTCGCAGGATAATTGTTAAGTATTAATCACATTCACTCCTTCCAGGCAGAGTTCCCTGTATATTCCATTATAGACAGTACCCCTTCTACCCTAAGATGAAACAGGGATGGCCTGACTTCTTCATAAATTTTCCATACAGTATTGTTATGGATCATATAAATCACATACCTGGCTTGCTCTCTTTAAGAACCATTTCTCCAGGCCACGGACAGTGCGCAGTTCATCACAACACTTCTCCATACAGATCAGTTGTTGATTCTGTTTCATTTCAAGGAGGTGGAAACACTCCTCGTCATCACATGACACTCTCCCATGTTTAGAACACTCTTTACCAACCCCATCTGTCCCTTGATGATGACAGTATGGGCAGGCTACACATAACTCATACTGCAGTCCACTCAGGTATGGCAGCTCCTGTGACAAGGTTTGCAAAGTTTCTTCTACAAACTCCCTCACTTCGGTAGCTAGTTCTTCTGACTTCTCTGCTGAAACCTGATGACTTTGCATTCTTTGTCTAAGGACGATCTTGATGAAACTCTTCTTACAAATGACAATTAAATCAAGGATTTGTTTTCCAATAACAAACCATGCTCCATTTTGGTACAGCTTGGGATGCTGCAAGGGCCATGTCTTACAACACCAACGAATGAATCGTGACACAAGCTGCGAGAACAGACCAAGAGGGACAAAGCCATGTACAAAATGAATATACAAAGGACAAGGATCAGCATCAGATGGCGCCATTTGACAAAGGTCTTTAGGAGATGTCTTCAGTTGCGCTGGTACAAAATACTTTTCATCACTTGGAGACGGTGAGAACTTGGCAATCAAACCAAACTGCTCCATCATGTCCAAGATGTCATCTTTGATGACACCTTGTTGAATAAATTTGGAAAAGACATGATCAATGTGTTCCATGCAGAGGATGCCGTTTTTCTCCAGTTCCTGCCAGTACTTGGTTTGTACAGGATCCTAAGAAAAAACATCAGAATGACATTTAGCCATACAATTTAGTATAACACACAGTGGAACACCAATTTCTTGAACCCTTTAAATTTTTTGAACCTCCCAATAACTTGAAGCAAAAGTCATTTGCCTCTCCTCAGCCCTAATTTCTCTAACTATTCGATCTTTCAAATGGATTTTCATTCCCCTTCGAGGTTCAAAACATCGGGATTCCATTGCCTTGCTACTTTAAATGCACGAGGCTACAGAGATTTTTTGACAAATAATTATGGCATCCTTGCAAGCACAGAAGCTACCTCGAATAGCCAGGGAATAGTGAAAAATAGCTGTTATTAAAATACAAGTATTGAAACCTACATTCAATTTAAATGTCTGACAGACAAATGTGTCCCAAAATATGATTGAAAAAAAGCGTAGAGTTTTTGGGAGGTTCAAAAAATTTAAAGGGTTCAAGAAATTGGTGTTCCACTGTGTGTTATACTAAATTGTATGGCTAAATGTCATTCTGATGTTTTTTCTTAGGATCCTGTACAAACCAAGTACTGGCAGGAACTGGAGAAAAACGGCATCCTCTGCATGGAACACATTGATCATGTCTTTTCCAAATTTATTCAACAAGGTGTCATCAAAGATGACATCTTGGACATGATGGAGCAGTTTGGTTTGATTGCCAAGTTCTCACCGTCTCCAAGTGATGAAAAGTATTTTGTACCAGCGCAACTGAAGACATCTCCTAAAGACCTTTGTCAAATGGCGCCATCTGATGCTGATCCTTGTCCTTTGTATATTCATTTTGTACATGGCTTTGTCCCTCTTGGTCTGTTCTCGCAGCTTGTGTCACGATTCATTCGTTGGTGTTGTAAGACATGGCCCTTGCAGCATCCCAAGCTGTACCAAAATGGAGCATGGTTTGTTATTGGAAAACAAATCCTTGATTTAATTGTCATTTGTAAGAAGAGTTTCATCAAGATCGTCCTTAGACAAAGAATGCAAAGTCATCAGGTTTCAGCAGAGAAGTCAGAAGAACTAGCTACCGAAGTGAGGGAGTTTGTAGAAGAAACTTTGCAAACCTTGTCACAGGAGCTGCCATACCTGAGTGGACTGCAGTATGAGTTATGTGTAGCCTGCCCATACTGTCATCATCAAGGGACAGATGGGGTTGGTAAAGAGTGTTCTAAACATGGGAGAGTGTCATGTGATGACGAGGAGTGTTTCCACCTCCTTGAAATGAAACAGAATCAACAACTGATCTGTATGGAGAAGTGTTGTGATGAACTGCGCACTGTCCGTGGCCTGGAGAAATGGTTCTTAAAGAGAGCAAGCCAGGTATGTGATTTATATGATCCATAACAATACTGTATGGAAAATTTATGAAGAAGTCAGGCCATCCCTGTTTCATCTTAGGGTAGAAGGGGTACTGTCTATAATGGAATATACAGGGAACTCTGCCTGGAAGGAGTGAATGTGATTAATACTTAACAATTATCCTGCGAAATCGCGCGGAATATCGTCTGATACTTAGCCGACGAGGCCATAGGCCGAGTCGGCTAAAATCAGACGATATTCCGCGAGATTGAGCAGGATAATTGTTTTATTATTCAACAAATTGATAGTAAAATTGATTTCCAAGCTCGTAACATTTTAAAACCTTTCTGTCGACATTTTTTCACTTCACTTTTTCTTCCCACGTACGAAGCTACGTATATCGCCAGATATCTGTTACCTAGGGATGACAGATATCGAGAGCATCATGACCATATTTGGATAGTGTTACAATTTGTTGAATAATAACACTGGTTATGTGTAATGTAGAGGATCTTGCATGATCTGGTAGGATCCTGTGAGATCTTATAGGATTCATTAGTATACTAACTGGGAGTGGTATTTTAGTTAAAATGCTGCAGATTTACAGTGTGTTTCACAAAACTTTTGACAAACATTTTCCGAAGTTCGTTTGAAATTCCTGAAATTCGCTACGAATTCGGCAATTTCATTACGTAGTTGTCAATCAAATTGTGAACTTGGAAATGAAGTTGTGAATTTCACAACGAACTTCGTTGGGAAGTTAAGAAGTTTGTCACAAGAGAAGTTTGCACCATTCGGTGTAAATGTGTCGGAATTTTCTTAGAAGTTGTGGTTACGGCCATTGCAAATTACTAGTTTTAAAATGGGTTATAAAACGTCGAAAACTTAATTTTCCCAGATGTCACCCGATACCTGCCTAAAAATAGAATACAATTTCTGTCATGTGAATTACGCATAGTTGCTTAAAAGCATTTTACAGTTAAATCTATCAGAGATAAAAAGAAACACTTTTTTTCAGGACATACGTCATTCTAGAAATAGCGCAACAAACTAAACAATTTATTGTCGTGTTGTTGAACTTTTGTCTTGTTACATTTCTAGCATAAACAAGATGCAAGTTGCACCATCTGTCTGTGAAGTCCCTCTGTACCTCTCAATTAATAATTATTCACCTTTTAGAAGTAAACATTACAAAATTAGTCTGGCTTGGTTGAGAAATTTTTTCACTTTGTTTAAATTCATTTGTAGTTATAATACCAAACCAACTACACCGAATGGCGGAACTTCGCTCTCGACAAACTTCGCAACTTCCCAACAAAATTCGATGTGAAATTCACATTTTTGTTTCAAAGTTCACAATTTGATTGACAATTATGTAATGAAACAACTACGTAATGAAATTGCCAAGTTCGCAGCAAACTTCGGGAATTTCAAACAAACTTCGGAAACTGTCTGTCAAAAGTTTTGTGAAACGCACTGTGAAAGTGATAATGTAAAAACTTGTTTAGGATCCTACAAGAGGTCCTGTGGGGTCCTGTTTTAGGATCCTGTAGAATTTCTAACAGTGTAGTCCAAATGGCTGGGGCAATCTTTCCTTTGTGTACTGTATTATGCCAAAGGAGCACCACTTTTTTGTATGGAGGGAATCTGAAAGAATCACCTTTTCTGAGCAAAATGTTTAATTATTGAGAGATTGGACCTCTTGAGTACTGCCTCCTTCTCAAGTAATTGTTCCTCCTCTCCCCTACCCCCTCCCCCCTGGGATTTATATTACCTACATGGTCTCAGACCATGTAACCAGCAAAGTCTAGCTTTAATGGTAGGTGTGGTTCTGTTTTAGGATTTGAGTACTTCTACCAGAGTTCCCATTACACACAATGCACCAGCAAAAGAAAATCAAGGGAAGTCAGGTACAGCATTGAGTGTTACTCTGTTGGCCAGTGAGTTGGATTCATCTAAGGGAGGCTTGTCAACTGTAAACAGAGAGCTTGCCATAGAATTGGCCCAACATGAGCTAGTAGAAGTCACTGTCTTAGTACCACAATTTTCCTGTTCTGAAGAAGGGAAGAGAACTGCTGAAAGCCACAATGTTTCCATTAGAGAAGCAGTCCGACGTCCAGGCTACGATGACCCCCTTGACTGGCTGAGTTCCCCACCAGAAGACCTTGCCATTGACATCATAGTGGGTCATGGAGGGAAGCTTGGTAAACAAGCCCAATTCATCAGAAAATCTCACAAATGTAAGTGGGTACAAGTACTGCATACTGCTCCTGAAGAACTCGGAATGTACAAAAACTATCCAAAGGCCATTTCCAAAGGTGAAGAGAAGAACAGAACTGAAATAGAATTGTGTGAATTGGCAGATGCTGTGGCAGCAGTTGGACCCAAGTTGACAGAGGCATACTCTTCTTACCTACGCTTTTGCAAGAAACACCAAAACATCATTGAGATGACACCTGGCATATTCAGTGAGTTTTCAGACATCACACAAGCAACTAATGAGCGTGACAAGTTTAAGGTGTTGACCTTTGGCCGTGGTGATCCTGAAGACTTAAGTCTCAAGGGATACGACATTGCGGCCAAAGCAATAGTTGAACTGAAAGACAGCTCATATCATCTGGTGTTTGTTGGTGCACCTGATGGGAAACAGGAGGAAGTTGCTGAAAACTTGCTACAAAGTGGAATCTCTAGAAATCAGTTGTTTGTTCGAAGATTTATACAAAGGAAGGAAAGATTGAAAGAGTTGTTTTGTGAAGTTGACCTTGTCATCATGCCGTCCAGGACAGAGGGATTTGGATTAACTGCACTGGAAGCATTGTCTGCTGGTCTTCCCATTCTTGTGAGTGGAAATTCGGGATTTGGAAATACACTGTGCACTTTACCTCTAGGCAAGCCATTTGTGGTGGATTCTGCTGATCCTAAAGATTGGGCCAAGGCAATTAGAGCCATACGTCTGAAAGACAGAACAGAGAGACTGCAGGAGATCCAAAGGCTGCAGACATCCTATCAAGAGAAGTTCAGCTGGGAGAAACAGTGTGAAGCCCTTGTTGAGAAGATGTGGACATTGGTTTATGGTAAGACTTTGACTTAATTGATTTTTTTGTATCATTATCATCAATAATTACAGTCAAACCTCTATTAAGCAGCCTTCTAGGCTGCTGAGTGGTCAGCAGTCATTGTTTGGGTAATTCCTAATTGGCTATTAGCTTTATTTACTTCTGTTAAACAGTCACCTTGTTACATTAGGTGATCAACCAGCACACAGTTTTATGGTCATGAAGAACTCTTGCTGGCACTGCACAAAGTCAGTGACTTGCTTCACAAAATTAAGTTATGCAACCTCAGAGATGATCATGACTGATTTCTTCTTTTCATGTTGAATGAGATGCCAATACTGCTTTAAGGCCAAGATGCTGGCTGGTAAATGGACTCTGAGAACATCCAAGCACTTCTATAATAGTATTTGGGTTTCAGTTGTTTAAAAAAATGTTGATTGCGTTCTTACTTTTGCTTTCTTGTTCAAGTTTTGCCCATAACATGCTGAATTTTGGTCACCTCTTTTGAAGGGTCAGTCACATGGCAATTTCCTGGGGTTTACTGCTTAATATAGGTTTGACTGTATGTTATCAAGTAAGACTCACCTGACTTGTTCTGTGGTGTTGTTTTCACATAATATTATTTGTTCATGTCTGTTTCATGACAATTCTACAGAATGATGCAGTAAACAATCTTTAGTCCTTTTATTAAGTGTTATAGAACAAATTTTATTTTAAAGTGCCACTAACCCCAAAAATTTTTTTCCTTTTTCTTCCTTTTAATAAAATCTACTAGTTTCCCTGATTTCATCAGCGAAAAAATTATCTCGATTGATAAAATCCTTGCGTTTCTACAGGCGTTTGAACTCGCAATTGCTATGTTCACCACCGCGCAAAGTGGGATCTGGGTCCGGCTACCAGTGACGTCACTTCGGGAACTGAGCTGAAACACTCAAGAGACTTTCGACTGAGCTCAGAGGGCTGTCAAAACATTTTTGGGTTATTTGTGATTCATATTTTATCGAAACCGAGCAAGATTTTTACGTGAAAGAAATGTATTATCTGGCATTACAAATTGGAGTCTAGCTACGATTTGTACGACTGCGATGTACATTTCTTTTTTCCATTTCGAAGTGCGGGTCGCCGGCGTTGTAATTTTTGCCAGGATCAGGATCGATAATTTGCCGGTCCATTTGGGTTATAATGGTACAAGTAATGGCAGTAGAGTTAGCTTACAGCTCTTAAAGAGTTATAAAAATGTCAATGGACACAAAGAGTCGGTAAGTTGGCTTTAAGGAACGTGCAGATTTCGGAGTGTCAAAACATTTTTAGATTCCCCCGAAATACAAGTGAAAATGCAATGCAGTCGTGGTCCCCTTCTGTCTACTTCGCCAGATCAATGATTGAAAACAGTGTTAACATGAGAGATAAACAGAGATGTCGGCAAACAATGTCCAAAGGCGAGGTAAATTTTCACTTCATTACTTTCGCCCGACCGTAGTATATGCATAGTATATGCATTACTGTGTAATTTTAGTATGCACGAACACAAGCAATACAAATTTGCATATTTCGTACCACTAAATCATGGCAAATTCTTCATTAGGATATTGAAAAGAGGTTCAGTATATTATCAGTTAAATGAACACATTTCTACTTCACTGTTATTTTTAATGAAATGTCCATTTTACGTACGGAAATAACCTGGGAGTTCTCGACTTTTTAGTTGTGTTTCGGTTGACTGACAATCGCATAAATTCTTCTTTCAGCACAACAAACTCCGTCGCTAGCTCTAGAGTCAAATTTTAATCGTTTCATTCACTTTTCTCACATAGTTATTAAAATTAACAAAAATAGCTACAACGATGTACTGCTTTAAATTTTTTAGTTAGTGCATCCAAATAAATGCTGTTTGGCTGAGATTAATATGTTGGCATGGTGATGTTATCCAGCTGTGATCATGCAGCTCTTGTTCAGAAAAGCAAAATGATGGCCTGCAGAGATCAGCAGCTGAAAAAGAAACCTGTGTTAGTTGTCTGGCCTTTACAGAGTATTATCAAAGACCAGATTTCAGAGGCCAGAGATATGGGTCTTTCAGCTGCATCAATTGCTGGTTTGATGAAAGAGGAGTTGACTGCAGTGTAATTTCAGCCAATTGTGTGATCCAACCTTGTTTGAGCAATGAATGCTGAATGTCCTGAAAGACGGGTTCTTCGCTCCACAAAAATTTGGCAGCAGTTGTGAACAATGTTTACATCATATCCTCCGGATGTGCGTTGATTGACTGGTTTTTCATAAATCACTCCACATCACATCAGCGGGTTTCTGAATGTAGAATTCTAAGTGATTTGGGCATGCTCTTCTTTCCCTTTCCTCTCCTTTCTTGCCATACAAAGAGCCTATTTGCAGGCTAGAAAGTTGACCAGATTTTGCCATGTGGCTCTACTGTATGGTTTTCGATGATAATTGACTTACGGTTGATATTGTGGTACCCTGAAAAAAAAAAACATCGAACACACTAAAATAACCATGTAAGCTTACTCCTATTAACATATTACTCTTTTTTCATTTGGCCATGCATATGAGACTACACACTGACATTGTCAAACTCAGATAATGGAAACTAACAGTTTAATTTAGAAATAAGGTATTTTGGTTTCAAATAACTAATAACTTCCCCGCTAATTTCATTCATAATGACCACCAACTGAATAGACAACAAGAAATGAATAAGACCAATCAACATGGCTTAGTAGTATCCTGCACTTCACCAAAGGATTCTCCAAGAGAGTCTCAAATGTTCTCTGAGGTTTCAACATTAAGGTTGTCCTAATAAGCATATTTGCACCATCTCGAACAGACTTAAAAAGCCAAAAGACGAAATCGAGAAGCTTCCAGAGGAATTGTGTACAAGATCAAATGTAAAGACTGTGTTTACATTGGTCAGACATTGCACGCGCTAAAACGCGTGTAATAGAACAGGCAAAGGCCAAAGCCACATTGGATGAAATGTCTTTGTTGGCCAAACACCATGGGCTTCACAATCACCAAGTGGATTTGGAGAATGTTGAAATTGTTGACAGGTCATTGGTGTTGCAACAAAGACTGATCCTTGAAGCTTGGCATTCCATACGGGATAGGATTGTTATAAACGAACACATATTACTTCCAAACATTTATAAAAAACAACATTAAGCATTGTTAGAGTCATAAAAAATACAGTAGAGACTATTGTTACACTCTTTCAAAGCATGATTCAGCTTTTATCACACATTGTATACAAATACCAATCAGGATGCCATTAAGCATTTGCATTTTTATCTTTGGTGAAGAAGGCAACAGTAATAGCTGAAACATCCAATATATATAATTATTTAGCCAGTGTCAACTTTTTAGTTCTTTTACCAAAATCGATGGCACTTTCCCTCCCCACCAAAGATTCCATTGAGTAACCCCTGTGCAATAGCCTTAATTTATATGTTTTTCTTTTTAGATCTGCCTGGACAAATGTTCATGAATCTTCAGCAAATGCAACGCGATGTAAGCAAGGTCAGCAGTAATACTGACCTATTGGCAGAGCTGGAGAAGATTGCCTCAGACAAAGGCTTTGTGATTTCTGACAATGAAGGGTCAGGAAACTGCATGTTTTATGCATTGTCTGAACAGCTGAACTTTGTGAAAGGAATGAAGATCCCACATGGAGAATTAAGACAATCCATAGTGCAGTACCTCAGAAAGAACCCAAAACTGGTTAGTTGTGTATTTTTTTGTGACACATATTCTGGTGAAAATAATCTTCACATGGGCTCGGGAAAATGCATTCCATGGGATCAGAATCCAGTAATTAGACTTGAAATCCAATAATTTGGCAGAAAATGTTGCATTGCCATATACGGGGATTGTGTGGATTCAGAAAATATCCATTCCTTCACCAAGGATGGTCATTTGGTTTTAACCCCTCCCTACCTCTCCCCCCTGGAATGTCCAGTGTAGCTTCATACTTTCCTTAAACGTTTGGCTATTGAGATAACCCACCCCCAGCTGGGAATTCTGATGACCTTCTTTGGTGTGGGTATCAATATTTTCCGGACCTACACATTAGTCAGAGCTTGAAAAAAGTGCTGTGCGATCGTCCATTACACATAGAATCTCCTTCACTCACTTTCACTCTTGGCCTGCAGATGCAAGCAAAACTTTAGAGCTACTTGTTCCAAGAGCTGGAATTCAAGTTTTTTTGGAGTCCTGATTAGTCATCTTTAAATTGCTAGAAAAAGATTTCATCATATAATTTATGGTTCTTCATTATAGATACAAATTTAGAAAGGGACATTTATGTTGTCACACTTGATAAAATCCACTTGTACTAACCTTATTAAAAGTTAGTCTTTTTATTCTCTTTTCTTACAGCCAGATGGAACAGATTTATTTAACTTCATTGATGGATATCAATCGTGGCCTGAGTATCTCTCCAACATGAAGAAAGATGGCACATGGGGTGATCACGTGATTCTCTATGGGACTGCAAACTGCTATAAAACGTACATTGATGTAATTAGCAGTCAGTCAAATCACAGTGACCTTACTATCAGGCCTGATGGTGACGTGATGAACACCAACCCACTTGTGCTGGGCCATGTTCATGAAGTGCACTACGTCAGCCTGCTCCCAAAACGAGGTGAGTCTTCATGCAACACACTGTGTTATAAGACAGTTTGTTTGTCATTTATAGCATTTCCTGTTTTTGTCCTGGATATGTAAACTGTTCCTTTTTCAGGGATTCCTAATTTTGTTGTGATTGTAAACAAACTTGTCTTGTAGGAATGTAAATTACCTGTTTTATTTAAGAGAATTGTTATTAATTTATTCGACAAATAATGCTAAAGCCATGCAGAACGCTAACTTATCATTTGGACTGAACGCACTTAAAATAATGAAACATGCTTTTTGATATCTATACGGCTTTTCAGCTGAGGAGATCTTGCAAGTAAGATCAAGAGAAAATATTGATAGAATACTGTTTACTATGATTATCAGTTGAGTAAGGCGTGACTAAGCTTGGTCACCAGGTTCTAAC
>JAHPZR010010459.1:37500-56082 GCA_019787425.1 Platygyra sinensis | reverse complement strand
CGCATTTTATCATTTTTTGAGCTAAGCTTCCTCTTGCTGATTTTTCTTGCGGATGTCTATCTAAGATACCACAAAGCATGACCGATGTACAGTCTTTGCCATCACAATTTCGTCTGGTATGCCCCAATTTTAGGTGGCATTTTCCAGACTGTCAATGGTCCACTGTTGAGGGGAACCACTTGGGATAATTCCTGCTCAAAGTTTTCTTTTAGCGCTGTTATATTTTGTAATTCCTTGGTGGCTGTTTCAATGTTTTCCAGCTTTCGTGCTAACATACGATCTACTGGGCTACTGGTGGAAGCAGTACTGGTGGTTTTCAGTTGGAAACTTGCTTGTTTGTTGTTGAATGGCACCATATGCACAACTGTGCTTGCAGTTGAAGTGCTTGAACAGCAGCTTGGACAGGGGAACCTAGAACTCTTGTGCGTAGTTTAACTCTCTTCAACTCTCTATTGGGAACCACTCGTGCACACTGCCATAACTCCACGAATCCTCTAAGGTCGTCAAAATTAAGATTGATCCAACTATCCTCATCATCCAAGTAACGAAGACGCATTGTTCGCTCATTTGAAAAATCAAGGCTTGGACACCGACTTTTGATATCATGGACTAGTGATTCAAATGAATACTGACCACAGTTCACTTTTGAAGCCAAAACCATGAAACTTATCCATTTCCTTGTGTTCCAGTGTTTTCCACTTTCAAATGATATTCCATGGTGGAGCTAAAGTAAAACTGAGGCTCGTACAACCTCGGCCAGTACATGTACTAGTATGTTGTTTCGCGCGCTTTGCTGCTTATGACGTCAAAGGCCGACAAGTTGCAACTAGAAACGGAGCTAGTTGCCCGTGACAACAAGGTTTTAACGTTAGAACCTGGTGACCAAACTTAGTCACGCCTTACTCAACTGATAATCATAGTAAACAGTATTCTATCAATATTTTCTCTTGATCTTAGTTACAAGATTTCATCAGCTGAAAAGCTGTGTAGATATCAAAAACCATGTTTCATTATTTTAAGTGTGTTCAGTCCAAATGATAAATTAGTGTTCTGCATGGCTTTAGCATTATTTGTCAAATAAATTAATAACAATTCTCTTATATAAACCAGGTAATTGACATTCCTACAAGACAAGTTTGTTTACAATCACAACAAAATTACAAATCTCTGATAACAGGAGCGGTTTATATACCCAGGACAAAAACACGAAATGCTATAAATGCCAAACAGACTTAAATTACCAACAAACTGTCTTGTAACACAGTGTGTTGCATGAAGACTCACCTTGTTTTGGGAGCAGGCTGACGTAGTGCACTTCATGAACATGGCCCAGCACAAGTGGGTTGGTGTTCATCACGTCACCATCAGGGCTGATAGTAAGGTCACTGTGATTTGACTGACTGCTAATCACGTCAATGTACGTTTTATAGCAGTTTGCAGTCCCATAGAGAATCATGTGATCACCCCATGTGCCATCTTTCTCCATGTTGGTGAGATACTCAGCCCACGATTGATATCCATCAATGAAGTTAAACAGATCTGTTCCATCTGGCTGTTAGAAAATAGAATAAAAAGACTAACTTTTAATAAGGCCAGAACATGTGGATTTTATTATAACAAGTGTGACAACATACATTGTAAATGTCCCTTTCTAAATTTGCACTTTAATGAAAAAACATAAATTATGATGAAATCTTTTCCTAGCAATTTAAAGATGACTAATCAGCACTCAAAAAAAACTTGAATTCTAGCTCTTGGAACAAGTAGCTCTAAAGTGTTGCTTGCATCTGCAGGCCAAGAGTGAAATTTACTTGCCCAGAAGGAGATTCTATGTGTAATGGACGACCGGACAGCACTTTTTTTCAAGCTCTGACTAATGCGCAGGTCCAGAAAATATTGATACCCACACCAAAGAAGGTCATCAGAAATTCCCAGCTGGGGGTGGGTTATCTCAATAGCTAAACTTTTAAGGAAAGTATGAAGCTACACTGGACATTCCAAGGGGGAGGGGTGGGGAGGGGTTACAAACCAAACGACCATCCTTGGTGAAGGAATGGATATTTTCTGAAACCACACAATCCCAGTATATGGCAATGCTATATCTTCTGCCAAATTATTGGATTCCAAATCTAATTACTGGATTCTGATCCCATTGAATGCATTTTCCCGAGTCATTGTGAAGATTATTTTAACCAGAATATGTGTGACAAAAAAAAAAACTAAACTTACAGTTTTGGGTTCTTTCTGAAGTACTGCACTATGGATCGTCTTAATTCTCTATGTGGGATCTTCATTCCTTTCACAAAGTTCAGCTGTTCAGACAATGCATAAAACATGCAGTTTCCTGACCCTTCATTGTCAGAAATCACAAAGCCTTTGTCTGAGGCAATCTTCTCCAACTCTGCCAATAGGTCAGTATTACTGCTGAACTTGCTTACATCGCGTTTGCATTTGCTGAAGATTCATGAACATTTGCCCAGGCAGACCTGGAAAAGAAAAATGTGTACCATCAAGGCTATTGCACAGGAGTTACTCAATGGAAATCTTTGGTGGGGAGGAAAAGTACCATCGCTTTTGGTAAAAGGGAGGGAAAGTGCCATCGATTTTGGTAAAAAGAACTAAAAAGTTGCATGACACTGGCTAAATAATTATATATATTGGATGTTTCAGCTATTACTGTTGCCTTCTTCAGCAAAAATAAAAATGCAAATGCTTAATGGCATCCTGATTGGTATATGTAGACAATGTGTGATAAAAGCTGAATCATGCTTTGAAGGAGTGTAACAATAGTCTCTACTGTATTTTTTTTGACTCTAAAAAGTCTTAATGTTGTTGTTTTTATAAATGTTTGGAAGTGTTATGTGCTCGTTTATAACAATCCTATCCCGTATGGAATGCCAAGCTTGAAGGATTAGTCTTTGTGGCCACACCGATGACCTGTCAACAATTTCAACACTCTCCAAATCCACTTGGTGATTGTGAAGCCTATGTTGTTTGGCCAACAAAGAGATTTCATCCGATGTGGCTTTGGCCTTTGTGTGTTTCTTTTACATGCGTTTTAGCACGTGCAATGTCCGACACAATGTAAAACACAGTCTTTACATTTGAAGAGGCTAGTGGAAAAAGGGGATAAGTGATGATTTTGGTTGTTTTTGTTTCTTGCTCCAAATTAGCAGAATTTTTGCATGTGGCCTTCATATCAGTTTGAAAAAACATCGTGTATATTTTTTTCGCTGGTTTTGCTCTTCGTTTTTCGAGATATTACGTATGCAAACAAACCTCAGTTTTCCAAGCGGCATCTTTTGGAGATCTATTGTTAAACCGAAAAACAAAGAAACCTTTGTTTCACTCAAGGATGAAGTCACTATATAACACGATAATTCGTCACTGCTGCTTCGTTAGCTCAAGTGGATAACGCGCCAAACGAAATTGATTCGAATTTGTTTTGACGTGACACTCGAAGGCTCGATTCGAGGTCGCTGAATCTTTTTTTTGTTGTTGATGTTTTACTTCTTCTTTCAAAAATCCTTCTTCCTGTCTTTGTAATTAAATTGCGTTTTTTAACTGGTAGTGATGTTTTTTTAGCTGCCTTTGACGTCGGCCTTTGGCACGCAAGGCATCGATTACTTCGATAACACAAATTCAGAGCTTATTAATGTCCCTGTTCCGTGGGAGTTCGCTTTTGTGTTTTACAGTATAGCCCATTCATATTATAGCACCCATATAAATGAATAAAGAAAGCCACACAACGTTTGGCGTAATGTGGGGGGAACACAACCTTGCGGTTGGCATGGGAAGCGACTTTGATTTGCGTGACCTTTTAAAGCCTCACTTATCACCAGCACTACCGCACTGGAAACGGACAAGAGTATCGGCAGGTCAACTTGATCACAATATAACAACAGTAAGAACGCTGACCTTTCAAGCCTCACTTATCACCAGCACTACCCCGCACTGGAAACGGACAAGAGTATTGGCAGGTCAAATGTGAACGCGTGACCTTGAAAGCCTCACTTATCTCCCCGGCGCTGGGTAAGCCAGCACCGGATCGGACAAGACTATTGGCAGGTGCACAAATGAAAGGGGCAAAACGCTGCCCAAAGCTTGGGGGAAGTCGCTACCCAAAGACTTAACCGCCAACCCCAAAGGAGGTGACCCCCAGGTTTATTGATAAACAAGTTATCCTCCACACAGGGAGGGAGGGTGGGAATTTTCTTTACTTTGAACCAAGCTTACTGAGTAAAGCACGCCACCGAAGGAAAGTGCTTTTACAATGAGTAATGGTGCTTTTATAGCTAGACATAACTATGGGTGTAACCAATAGAAAGCTGCCATGATACAGATCATATTGTGATAAGACTAGACGATCTTTCGCAACACTTGACACAATAAAGCATTCAAGGATCTCCCTCGATCTCTGCGGGTGCCAAACTTAATATGACCATGTTCTAACATAGTTAAATACAATAGCTAACTGTTTACGAGGTTTGCACGTCACGCTCCATTAACTGCGTTTTACTGCTTGCGCCGTAAAACTTTCCCTGTTAATTAAGCAGAGTTTGCTCGTTATTTCCACCGATATTCGAAGCTTAATCGAGGAATATTTGCGCCCCGCCTGGTAGGAGATTTGGCATCATTAAGCCTTTGACCCTCGTTAAGTCACCTAGCATTCCTCAAAGAACCGAGGAGTGTTTTTGTTCCGAGATCATGGTTTAAGTGTGCCGTTAACTTAGCCATTGAAAAACAAGTGAGCCAGGCGGCAGAGTCTAGAAATGCTTCTTCTTCCAAAACAAAGCATCCGTCCTGGACTTATGGCTCATTTGCCAAACTTTGGCATGTCAGTTTTGGAAATTAGAACTGCTTTCTAGACTCTTATTATTTTCTTGAAATCAGCCATCCAAGAAAATTTCTGGGATATCCCATAATAATCTTTCATACATAAAGCGCCGTGAACATTGTGTGCGTGACTTATAACGCGTCTAGTGTGACTCAGACACGGCCGGAGACTGGCGAGAAAGGCCAGGCAGCAAAGTCCTTGAAATTTGACCTGTACCGAGTGTTTAGGTGAAACAAATTAAACAGATTGAAAACCATTTTTACGGGCCAAACAGAAGCCAAAGACAAATCGCAGGTGGGTTAAATTGGCAAGCAAGCGTTCCATGAGTGGGTATCATGGATTTCCAAGCAGATGATTACTTTGAGTTGTGACAGGATCGAGCCCGCCGCGAAGAAAAAACTGAAGACTAAGAACGCCTGATCGCAAGTTGGGAAGAAGAAAACTTCAGCTCAAATGTAAGTTTTGCTTTGTATTTCAGCGTTCCTATGCTGCTAAATTTTCCGTTTCATATGCTTCCTTTCGGAATGAGCAGCATGTTAGCTTAAGGCTTCCTCTTTCAGTGTTGTCAGAAATAATCATTTCATGGAACGAGTAGTTTTTTTACCAAAAAAATAATTACACATAGAAACATTTAAACATTTAAGTCACTGATGTAGCCGATTTGCAAAACGTTTAGCCTCTAGCTTTAGGCACTATTCATTGACTTGATTTACGCATCGATTCGTGCACTAGATTTCCTAAGTCGAGATTGTTTTCTTTGGCCTAACACTGCGCCAACACTAACGTATCTTGACCTCAACTCTAAACTAATCTGAAGCACTAACCCAAAGCAATAACTTTAACCTTGAACACTAGCGCTTACCCTAAAAATAAGCGCTAGCGCTAACCCTAAGCAATAACTTTAACCTTGAACGCTAGCTCTAACCCTAAAAATAAGCGCTAGCGCTAACCCTAAGCAATAACTTTAACCTTGAACGCTAGCCCTAACCCTCAAAATAAGCGCTAGCGCTAACCCTAAGCAATAACTTTAACCTTGAACGCTAGCCGTAACCCTAAAAATAAGCGCTAGCGCTAACCCTAAACAATAACTTTAAAACCCTAACCTTGTTCCGTAACCCTAGTTTCGAGCGGTAACCCTAACCCTGACTCTAATAAAACTGGAACTCTTAACCCAAGGAGTTTAAGTCAGCATTTGAAAAAAAAACTTAAAAGAGAAACAACGCTAATAGTATTGTGTAACAAAGCAGGTCCAAAAGACGCGGACTGTGACATGCAAGTGTTTTAGCATACTTTATTTCTGGAATACGCAATAGAATCGAGCTGTGTTGGCCATGTTCGATTTCCGCGAAAAATCTAGCGCACATTCTTGCACGTGGCCTTTCAACTGAGCTTACATGTTGCGTGAAATGAACTTTTCACGGTTCTTTAAGTGAAATCAAAGTCCTTGGGCGGCGCCATAATGTGAAGTCAAAATTTCAACTGTCTGTAAATGACCTGAAATTAACATTGTCTAAAGCTAGCGCATTGCGTAAAATTAACATTCGCCTGTAATTCTAACAAAATTCTAATGGTTTTTACCTCAAATCAGCATTTTTTCAAGGTTGCACGCTGCAAAGATCAATATTTTGCGGGATTTTCAGTGAAATTACCGCTTTGCAGTCACGTGTTGGCGTACACAAATACAAGTTTTTGCATACGTAATATCTCGAAAACGAAGAGCAAACCAGCGAAAAAATATACACGTTGATGTTTTTCAACTGATATGAAGACCACATGCAAAAATTCAGCTAATTTGGAGCAAGAAACAAAAACAACCAAAATCGTCACTTATCCCCTTTTTCCACTAGCCTCTTCGTTTGATCTTGTACACAATTCCTCTGGAAGCTTCTCGATTTTGTCGTTTGGCTTTTCAAGTCTGTTCAAGATGGTGCGAATATGCTTATGGACAACCTTGATATTGAAACCTCAGAGAACATTTGTAACTCTCTTGGAGAATCCTTTGGTGAAGTGCGGGACACTACTAAGCCATGTTGATTGGTCTTATTCATTTCTTGTTGTCTATTCAGTTGGTGGTCATTATGAATGAAATTAGCAGGCAAGGTATTAGTTATTTGAAACCAAAAATACCTTATTTCTAAATTAAACTGTTAGTTTCCATTAACCAAGTTTGAAAATGTCAGTGCGTAGTCTCATATGCATAGCCAAATGGAAAAAGAGTAATATGTTAATAGGAGTAAGCTTACACGGTAATTTTAGTGTGTTCCACGTTTTTTTTTTTTTTTTTTTTCAGGGTACCACATTATCAACTGTAAGTCAATTATCATTGAAAACCATACAGTAGAGCAACATGGCAAAATCTGGTCAACTTTCTAGCCCACAAATAGGCTCTTTGTATGGCAAGAAAGGAGAGGAAAGGGAAAGAAGAGCATGCCCAAATCACTTAGAATTCTACATTCAGAAACCCCGCTGATGTGACGTGGAGTGATTTATGAAAAATAGGCAGTCTTTGACTGCATGTGCCTAGTCAGATATGAAAACTAGTATCATCTGCAATGACTACATGATACAACAACAACAACAAGAAACTTTATTGTAAAATAAGTATCAACTGTAACAATTCATAATCATGTCTTTCTCAGCGCGGTGGAATGTTTATTTGGGATTATCGGCTTATCAGATAAGCTTGTTTCTGTTTTCATTTTTGTGTCTCTTGTAGCCCGTCGAGATCATTTTTTCGTCTAAATCACTTAAGAATAGTTCGAAAAAGATGTTCCCATTCAACTTTCAGCTTCTAGGTTATAATTCTGGGTGTTGACCAAAACGTCGGGTTGTGTAATATTCAAAGTTTTTCGGTTGCTCGCAAGTGTTGACAGATGGGTAACAAAAAATTCTAATTAGTGCTGGTTTTTGTTCGATTTCGCGGAAATTTTAACACGATGAAGCTGGAATGTTAAGGAATAGATTTTACTTTTGCCGATGTTTGGAGCCAATTAACGGAGAAGTTATATATCGCGAAGCGTTTGGCGTGATGGTGCAATCGGATATTTTTGTTTACTCAGAAGCAAAAACTATTGTGGTCGAAAAAGGTCATTTCAACGACCTTTCAAACGAATATAAACTTACATATTTGCCGAAATGAGTTTGCAGTTAAAAAAAGGTTTTTTGACCAGCGCTGTGATTTGAATTTTTTTCCCCGCGAAAATGCCCCGTTGCAGTTGAGTTAAATCTTAAAACACAGGAAACTTACCAACGTCGTTGAAGAAACGCGCAACGTGAGCACATGGAGCGATCTTAGCAAAAAGTTGCCATCTACGTCATGTCTTTTCGGGATAAGAAAATCAAACGAACATTGCTCGACAGTGGTCTTGAGTTGTTGGCCAAAGAATACGAGAAAAACCCGAGTTACGGACACACACGTGTGCACGATAACATGGTGCCTTGAGCTCTACGAGCACTAGGCACAAAAACACGTGTTACGGACAAAGACGTATACACGATAACATGGTGCTTTGAGCTCTATGAGCACTAGGCCTCCACGTGTACTAGGCACAAAAAGTGAAGGGGGACACTTCATGAAATATTACACGAACGGCAAGTGTTACGGACGCACACGTATGCACGATAACATAGTGCCTTGAGCTCTACGAGCACTAGGCACAAAAACCAGTCAATCAACGCACATCCGGAGGATATGATGTAAACATTGTTCACAACTGCTGCCAAATTTTTGTGGAGCGAAGAACACGTCTTTCAGGACATTCAGCATTCATTGCTCAAATAAGGTTGGATCACACAACCGGCTGAAATTACACTGAAGTCAACTCCTCTTTCATCAAACCAGCAGTTGTTGCAGCTGAAAGACCCATATTTCTGGCCTCTGAAATCTGGTCTTTGATAATACACTGTAAAGGCCAGACAACTAACACAGGGTTCTTTTTCAGCTGCTGATCTCTGCAGGCCATTATTTTGCTTTTCTGAACAAGAGCTGCATGATCACAGCTGGATAACATCACCATGCCAACATATTAATCTCGACCAATCAGCATTTATTTGGATGCACTAGCTAAAAAATTAGAAGCAGTACAGGCAGGCTCTTCTCCTTTCCTCTCCTTCTTCCTTGCCACAAGTCAGATTAGTGCTGCAGTGAGACAGATCACAAGTGAATCTCCAGTGCACCCAGGTAAGCATGTAGCAACAACACTAGGATGTAGCAGTATTTTTTGGAATAACATTGTCAACCTGAATGGAACAGGGAGATGTAACTCCCAGAAATGAACTATAATTATGGATGTGTGGGAGCCAAAGGGTTTGATTTTTGAGCTGTTTTGGTCTGAAAGTTGGTGCACTGTAGTCTGCAAGCAGACTCTGTGTGTGGCAAGGAAGAAGGAGAGGAAAGGAGAAGAGCCTGCCTGTACTGCTTCTAATTTTTTAGCTAGTGCATCCAAATAAATGCTGATTGGTCGAGATTAATATGTTGGCATGGTGATGTTATCCAGCTGTGATCATGCAGCTCTTGTTCAGAAAAGCAAAATAATGGCCTGCAGAGATCAGCAGCTGAAAAAGAACCCTGTGTTAGTTGTCTGGCCTTTACAGTGTATTATCAAAGACCAGATTTCAGAGGCCAGAAATATGGGTCTTTCAGCTGCAACAACTGCTGGTTTGATGAAAGAGGAGTTGACTTCAGTGTAATTTCAGCCGGTTGTGTGATCCAACCTTATTTGAGCAATGAATGCTGAATGTCCTGAAAGACGTGTTCTTCGCTCCACAAAAATTTGGCAGCAGTTGTGAACAATGTTTACATCATATCCTCCGGATGTGCGTTGATTGACTGGTTTTTGTGCCTAGTGCTCGTAGAGCTCAAGGCACTATGTTATCGTGCATACGTGTGCGTCCGTAACACTTGCCGTTCGTGTAATATTTCATGAAGTGTCCCCCTTCACTTTTTGTGCCTAGTACACGTGGAGGCCTAGTGCTCATAGAGCTCAAAGCACCATGTTATCGTGTATACGTCTTTGTCCGTAACACGTGTTTTTGTGCCTAGTGCTCGTAGAGCTCAAGGCACCATGTTATCGTGCACACGTGTGTGTCCGTAACTCGGGTTTTTCTCGTATTCTTTGGCCAACAACTCAAGACCACTGTCGAGCAATGTTCGTTTGATTTTCTTATCCCGAAAAGACATGACGTAGATGGCAACTTTTTGCTAAGATCGCTCCATGTGCTCACGTTGCGCGTTTCTTCAACGACGTTGGTAAGTTTCCTGTGTTTTAAGATTTAACTCAACTGCAACGGGGCATTTTCGCGGGGAAAAAAATTCAAATCACAGCGCTGGTCAAAAAACCTTTTTTTAACTGCAAACTCATTTCGGCAAATATGTAAGTTTATATTCGTTTGAAAGGTCGTTGAAATGACCTTTTTCGACCACAATAGTTTTTGCTTCTGAGTAAACAAAAATATCCGATTGCACCATCACGCCAAACGCTTCGCGATATATAACTTCTCCGTTAATTGGCTCCAAACATCGGCAAAAGTAAAATCTATTCCTTAACATTCCAGCTTCATCGTGTTAAAATTTCCGCGAAATCGAACAAAAACCAGCACTAATTAGAATTTTTTGTTACCCATCTGTCAACACTTGCGAGCAACCGAAAAACTTTGAATATTACACAACCCGACGTTTTGGTCAACACCCAGAATTATAACCTAGAAGCTGAAAGTTGAATGGGAACATCTTTTTCGAACTATTCTTAAGTGATTTAGACGAAAAAATGATCTCGACGGGCTACAAGAGACACAAAAATGAAAACAGAAACAAGCTTATCTGATAAGCCGATAATCCCAAATAAACATTCCACCGCGCTGAGAAAGACATGATTATGAATTGTTACAGTTGATACTTATTTTACAATAAAGTTTCTTGTTGTTGTTGTTGTATCATGTAGTCATTGCAGATGATACTAGTTTTCATATCTGACTAGGCACATGCAGTCAAAGACTGCCTATTTTTCATAAATCACTCCACGTCACATCAGCGGGGTTTCTGAATGTAGAATTCTAAGTGATTTGGGCATGCTCTTCTTTCCCTTTCCTCTCCTTTCTTGCCATACAAAGAGCCTATTTGTGGGCTAGAAAGTTGACCAGATTTTGCCATGTTGCTCTACTGTATGGTTTTCAATGATAATTGACTTACAGTTGATAATGTGGTACCCTGAAAAAAAAAAAAAAAAAAAAACGTGGAACACACTAAAATTACCGTGTAAGCTTACTCCTATTAACATATTACTCTTTTTCCATTTGGCTATGCATATGAGACTACACACTGACATTTTCAAACTCGGTTAATGGAAACTAACAGTTTAATTTAGAAATAAGGTATTTTTGGTTTCAAATAACTAATACCTTGCCTGCTAATTTCATTCATAATGACCACCAACTGAATAGACAACAAGAAATGAATAAGACCAATCAACATGGCTTAGTAGTGTCCCGCACTTCACCAAAGGATTCTCCAAGAGAGTTACAAATGTTCTCTGAGGTTTCAATATCAAGGTTGTCCATAAGCATATTCGCACCATCTTGAACAGACTTAAAAAGCCAAACGACAAAATCGAGAAGCTTCCAGAGGAATTGTGTACAAGATCAAACGAAGAGGCTAGTGGAAAAAGGGGATAAGTGACGATTTTGGTTGTTTTTGTTTCTTGCTCCAAATTAGCTGAATTTTTGCATGTGGTCTTCATATCAGTTGAAAAACATCAACGTGTATATTTTTTCGCTGGTTTGCTCTTCGTTTTCGAGATATTACGTATGCAAAAACTTGTATTTGTGTACGCCAACACGTGACTGCAAAGACGGTAATTTCACTGAAAATCCCGCAAAATATTGATCTTTGCAGCGTGCAACCTTGAAAAAATGCTGATTTGAGGTAAAAACCATTAGAATTTTGTTAGAATTACAGGCGAATGTTAATTTTACGCAATGCGCTAGCTTTAGACAATGTTAATTTCAGGTCATTTACAGACAGTTGAAATTTTGACTTCACATTATGGCGCCGCCCAAGGACTTTGATTTCACTTAAAGAACCGTGAAAAGTTCATTTCACGCAACATGTAAGCTCAGTTGAAAGGCCACGTGCAAGAATGTGCGCTAGATTTTTCGCGGAAATCGAACAGGGCCAACACAGCTCGATTCTATTGCGTATTCCAGAAATAAAGTATGCTAAAACACTTGCATGTCACAGTCCGCGTCTTTTGGACCTGCTTTGTTACACAATACTATTAGCGTTGTTTCTCTGTTTTTTTTTTTCAAATGCTGACTTAAACTCCTTGGGTTAAGAGTTCCAGTTTTATTAGAGTCAGGGTTAGGGTTACCGCTCGAAACTAGGGTTACGGAACAAGGTTAGGGTTTTAAAGTTATTGCTTAGGGTTAGCGCTAGCGCTTATTTTTAGGGTTAGGGCTAGCGTTCAAGGTTAAAGTTATTGCTTAGGGTTAGCGCTAGCGCTTATTTTTAGGGTTAGGGCTAGCGTTCAAGGTTAAAGTTATTGCTTAGGGTTAGCGCTAGCGCTTATTTTTAGGGTTAGAGCTAGCGTTCAAGGTTAAAGTTATTGCTTAGGGTTAGCGCTAGCGCGTATTTTTAGGGTTAGCGCTAGCGCTTATTTTTAGGGTAAGCGCTAGTGTTCAAGGTTAAAGTTATTGCTTAGGGTTAGCGCTAGCGCTTATTTTTAGGGTAAGCGCTAGTGTTCAAGGTTAAAGTTATTGCTTAGGGTTAGCGCTAGCGCTTATTTTTAGGGTAAGCGCTAGTGTTCAAGGTTAAAGTTATTGCTTTGGGTTAGCGCTTCAGATTAGTTTAGAGTTGAGGTCAAGATACGTTAGTGTTGGCGCAGTGTTAGGCCAAAGAAAACAATCTCGACTTAGGAAATCTAGTGCACGAATCGATGCGTAAATCAAGTCAATGAATAGTGCCTAGAGATAGAGGCTAAACGTTTTGCAAATCGGCTACATCAGTGACTTAAATGTTTAAATGTTTCTATGTGTAATTATTTTTTTGGTAAAAAAACTACTCGTTCCATGAAATGATTATTTCTGACAACACTGAAAGAGGAAGCCTTAAGCTAACATGCTGCTCATTCCGAAAGGAAGCATATGAAACGGAAAATTTAGCAGCAAAGGAACGCTGAAATACAAAGCAAAACTTACATTTGAGCTGAAGTTTTCTTCTTCCCAACCTGCGATCAGGCGTTCTTAGTCTTCAGTTTTTTCTTCGCGGCGGGCTCGATTCTGTCACAACTCAAAGTAATCATCTGCTTGGAAATCCATGATACCCACTCATGGAACTCTTGCTTGCCAATTTAACCCACCTGCGATTTGTCTTTGGCTTCTGTTTGGCCCGTAAAAATGGTTTTCAATCTGTTTAATTTGTTTCACCTAAACACTCGGTACAGGTCAAATTTCAAGGACTTTGCTGCCTGGCCTTTCTCGCCAGTCTCCGGCCGTGTCTGAGTCACACTAGACGCGTTATAAGTCACGCACACAATGTTCACGGCGCTTTATGTATGAAAGATTATTATGGGATATCCCAGAAATTTTCTTGGATGGCTGATTTCAAGAAAATAATAAGAGTCTAGAAAGCAGTTCTAATTTCCAAAACTGACACACGCCGAAGTTTGGCAAATGAGCCATAAGTCCAGGACGGATGCTTTGTTTTGGAAGAAGAAGCATTTCTAGACTCTACCGCCTGGCTCACTTGTTTTTCAATGGCTAAGTTAACGGCACACTTAAACCATGATTTCGGAACAAAAACACTCCTCGGTTCTTTGAGGAATGCTAGGTGACTTAACGAGGGTCAAAGGCTTAATGATGCCAAATCTCCTACCAGGCGGGGCGCAAATATTCCTCGAATAAGCTTCGAATATCGGTGGAAATAACGAGCAAACTCTGCTTAATTAACAGGGAAAGTTTTACGGCGCAAGCAGTAAAACGCAGTTAATGGAGCGTGACGTGCAAACCTCGCAAACAGTTAGTTATTGTATTTAACTATGTTAGAACGTGGCCATATTAAGTTTGGCACCCGCAGAGATCGAGGGAGATCCTTGAATGCTTTATTGTGTCAAGTGTTGCGAAAGATCGTCCAGTCTTCAATATGATCTGTATCATGGCAGCTTTCTATTGGTTACACCCATAGTTATGTCTAGCTATAAAAGCACCATTACTCATTGTAAAAGCACTTTCCTTCGGTGGCGTGCTTTACTCAGTAAGCTTGGTTCAAAGTAAAGTAAATTCCCACCCTCCCTCCCTGTGTGGAGGATAACTTGTTTATCAATAAACCTGGGGGTCACCTCCTTTGGGGTTGGCGGTTAAGTCTTTGGGTAGCGACTTCCCCCAAGCTTTGGGCAGCGTTTTGCCCCCTTTCATTTGTGCACCTGCCAATAGTCTTGTCCGATCCGGTGCTGGCTTACCCAGCGCCGGGGAGATAAGTGAGGCTTTCAAGGTCACGCGTTCACATTTGACCTGCCAATACTCTTGTCCGTTTCCAGTGCGGGGTAGTGCTGGTGATAAGTGAGGCTTGAAAGGTCAGCGTTCTTGCTGTTGTTATATTGTGATCAAGTTGACCTGCCGATACTCTTGTCCGTTTCCAGTGCGGTAGTGCTGGTGATAAGTGAGGCTTTAAAAGGTCACGCAAATCAAAGTCGCTTCCCATGCCAACCGCAAGGTTGTGTCCCCCCACATTACGCCAAACGTTGTGTGGCTTTCTTTATTCGTTTATATGGGTGCTATAATATGAATGGGCTATACTGAATAACACAAAAGCGAACTCCCACGGAACAGGGACATTAATAAGCTCTGAATTTGTGTTATCGAAGTAATCGATGCCTTGCGTGCCAAAGGCCGACGTCAAAGGCAGCTAAAAAAACATCACTACCAGTAAAAACGGCAATTTAATTACAAAGACAGGAAGAAGGATTTTGAAAGAAGAAGTAAAACATCAACAACAAAAAAAAGATTTCAGCGACCTCGAATCGAGCCTTCGAGTGTCACGTCAAAACAAATTCGAATCAATTTCGTTTGGCGCGTTATCCACTTGAGCTAACGAAGCAGCAGTGAGAAATTATCGTGTTATATAGTGACTTCATCCTTGAGTGAAACAAAAGGTTTCTTTTGTTTTTCGTTTAACAATAGATCTCCAAAAGATGCCGCTTGGAAAACTGAGGTTTGTTTGCATACGTAATATCTCGAAAACGAAGAGCAAACCAGCGAAAAAATATACACGATGTTTTTTCAACTGATATGAAGGCCACATGCAAAAATTCTGCTAATTTGGAGCAAGAAACAAAAACAACCAAAATCATCACTTATCCCCTTTTTCCACTAGCCTCTTCAAATGTAAAGACTGTGTTTTACATTGGTCGGACATTGCACGTGCTAAAACGCATGTAAAAGAACACACAAAGGCCAAAGCCACATCGGATGAAATCTCTTTGTTGGCCAAACAACATAGGCTTCACAATCACCAAGTGGATTTGGAGAGTGTTGAAATTGTTGACAGGTCATCGGTGTGGCCACAAAGACTAATCCTTCAAGCTTGGCATTCCATACGGGATAGGATTGTTATAAACGAGCACATAACACTTCCAAACATTTATAAAAAACAACATTAAGAATTTTTAGAGTCAAAAAAAATACAGTAGAGACTATTGTTACACTCCTTCAAAGCATGATTCAGCTTTTATCACACATTGTCTACATATACCAATCAGGATGCCATTAAGCATTTGCATTTTTATTTTTGCTGAAGAAGGCAACAGTAATAGCTGAAACATCCAATATATATAATTATTTAGCCAGTGTCATGCAACTTTTTAGTTCTTTTTACCAAAATCGATGGCACTTTCCCTCCCTTTTACCAAAATCGATGGTACTTTTCCTCCCCACCAAAGATTCCATTGAGTAACTCCTGTGCAATAGCCTTGATGTACACATTTTTCTTTTCCAGGTCTGCCTGGGCAAATGTTCATGAATCTTCAGCAAATGCAACGCGATGTAAGCAAGTTCAGCAGTAATACTGACCTATTGGCAGAGTTGGAGAAGATTGCCTCAGACAAAGGCTTTGTGATTTCTGACAATGAAGGGTCAGGAAACTGCATGTTTTATGCATTGTCTGAACAGCTGAACTTTGTGAAAGGAATGAAGATCCCACATAGAGAATTAAGACGATCCATAGTGCAGTACTTCAGAAAGAACCCAAAACTGGTAAGTTTAGTTTTTTTTTTTGTCACACATATTCTGGTTAAAATAATCTTCACAATGACTCGGGAAAATGCATTCAATGAGATCAGAATCCAGTAATTAGACTTGGAATCCAATAATTTGGCAGAAGATATAGCATTGCCATATACTGGGATTGTGTGGTTTCAGAAAATATCCATTTCTTCACCAAGGATGATCGTTTGGTTTGTAACCCCTCCCCACCCCTCCCCCTTGGAATGTCCAGTGTAGCTTCATACTTTCCTTAAAAGTTTAGCTATTGAGATAACCCACCCCCAGCTGGGAATTTCTGATGACCTTCTTTGGTGTGGGTATCAATATTTTCTGGACCTGCGCATTAGTCAGAGCTTGAAAAAAAGTGCTGTCCGGTCGTCCATTACACATAGAATCTCCTTCTGGGCAAGTAAATTTCACTCTTGGCCTGCAGATGCAAGCAACACTTTAGAGCTACTTGTTCCAAGAGCTAGAATTCAAGTTTTTTTTGAGTCCTGATTAGTTATCTTTAAATTGCTAGGAAAAGATTTCATCATAATTTATGTTTTTTCATTAAAGTGCAAATTTAGAAAGGGACATTTACAATGTATGTTGTCACACTTGTTATAATAAAATCCACATGTTCTGGCCTTATTAAAAGTTAGTCTTTTTATTCTATTTTCTAACAGCCAGATGGAACAGATCTGTTTAACTTCATTGATGGATATCAATCGTGGGCTGAGTATCTCACCAACATGGAGAAAGATGGCACATGGGGTGATCACATGATTCTCTATGGGACTGCAAACTGCTATAAAACGTACATTGACGTGATTAGCAGTCAGTCAAATCACAGTGACCTTACTATCAGCCCTGATGGTGACGTGATGAACACCAACCCACTTGTGCTGGGCCATGTTCATGAAGTGCACTACGTCAGCCTGCTCCCAAAACAAGGTGAGTCTTCATGCAACACACTGTGTTACAAGACAGTTTGTTGGTAATTTAAGTCTGTTTGTCATTTATAGCATTTCGTGTTTTTGTCCTGGGTATATAAACCGCTCCTGTTATCAGAGATTTGTAATTTTGTTGTGATTGTAAACAAACTTGTCTTGTAGGAATGTCAATTACCTGTTTTATATAAGAGAATTGTTATTAATTTATTTGAGAAATAATGCTAAAGCCATGCAGAACACTAATTTATCATTTGGACTGAACACACTTAAAATAATGAAACATGGTTTTTGATATCTACACAGCTTTTCAGCTGATGAAATCTTGTAACTAAGATCAAGAGAAAATATTGATAGAATACTGTTTACTATGATTATCAGTTGAGTAAGACGTGACTAAGTTTGGTCACCAGGTTCTAACATTAAAACCTTGTTGTCACGGGCAACTAGCTCCGTTTCTAGTTGCAACTTGTCGGCCTTTGACGTCATAAGCAGCAAAGCGCGCGAAACAACATACTAGTACATGTACTGGCCGAGGTTGTACGAGCCTCAGTTTTACTTTAGCTCCACCATGGAATATCATTTGAAAGTGGAAAACACTGGAACACAAGGAAATGGATAAGTTTCATGGTTTCGGCTTCAAAAGTGAACTGTGGTCAGTATTCATTTGAATCACTAGTCCATGATATCAAAAGTCGGTGTCCAAGCCTTGATTTTTCAAATGAGCGAACAATGCGTCTTCGTTACTTGGATGATGAGGATAGTTGGATCAATCTTAATTTTGACGACCTTAGAGGATTCGTGGAGTTATGGCAGTGTGCACGAGTGGTTCCCAATAGAGAGTTCAAGAGAGTTAAACTACGCACAAGAGTTCTAGGTTCCCCTGTCCAAGCTGCTGTTCAAGCACTTCAACTGCAAGCACAGTTGTGCATATGGTGCCATTCAACAACAAACAAGCAAGTTTCCAACTGAAAACCACCAGTAGCCCAGTAGATCGTATGTTAGCACGAAAGCTGGAAAACATTGAAACAGCCACTAAGGAATTACAAAATATAACAGCGCTAAAAGAAAACTTTGAGCGGGAATTATCCCAAGTGGTTCCCCTCAACAGTGGACCATTGACAGTCTGGAAAATGCCACCTAAATTGGGGCATACCAGACGAAATTGTGATGGCAAAGACTGTACATCGGTCATGCTTTGTGGTATCTTAGATAGACATCCGCAAGAAAAATCAGCAAGAGGAAGCTTAGCTCAAAAAATGATAAAATGCGAGAGCGTTTACAGGATGAACGGAATAATGAAGATGAGTCAACACTCAGTACGCTTACACCCACATCTGCAGTTGCTGAAAATTCAAGCAGCGATATGTACATGTATGTACCAAATGAAGGTTGCAGAGCACCATCTTTTATGGAAACTGAACAAGAACACGAGGCTGACAATACCCTTGTTGAACTGCGAAGCCTAGCAAAATCTGATTGACTCTTTTACAGCATGCGTTTCTGTAATTACAAAACGAAATTTCGAGGTTCTTCTTCGGTTATTTGTTAGGTTTGTCCGTT